>JAUTBZ010125895.1:0-15093 GCA_032361785.1 Lepetodrilus galriftensis | reverse complement strand
CACTCTAGATTGAGCTTCCTTTGGGAGTGTTTTTGGGATGCTACACCGGTAAGCGTGTGCTAACGTGTTGCGCCGTACGGCACCGTTAAAAGTATGAATCCAGCTTTACACATGTAACCGTAACTCCAACCGTAGCCATAGACTACACAATGCTAAGGTTGGAGATAATAGAGAGGTTTCGCAACACTATTCAGAGAGGTTTCGTAACACTACGGTTACCATTACGGATACGGTTATAGGTTAGGGTTATCAGTGTGTTCATAGTATGTGACGTCAGATAATAAGTTAGTTTCCCGTTTCTGACCGTCTGGGTTCCCTGGGAGGGCCAGAAACGGGAAACTACACGTCGGGCGAGTCTCTGAATGTCACATACTACGAACAAACTGATGACATCGTATCCATAATGGTAACCGTAGTGTTGCGAAACCTCTCTAATGCTACATTGGAACTACTTTTAGTATGGTGTTTCATACAGGAGGGTGCAATATAGATGTACATGATAAGACGTTCAGTAGAGTTTCCAAGGCTTTGATTTGTGTTTGGTATGTTTGTTTATACATAATGTCTATTTCTAGGTTCACATATAATATTGATTGAAGATTGTTTTCAAAGGAACATTATTTGAGTAAGTAAATAAATTGCATGCTATGCTCTTTTTGGCATCTTCATCTCGATCATTTGCTTTTCCTACCCTCTGTGAATTTTTCTTTACAGATTATTACCGTCTGTACAGTTTTTCTGCATGACAGTCTGCCTTCAAAACATAAAATGTGTTGACTTCATAGGTTTCATCATTTCAAAATACCAACAAAAAGTTCAATGAAGAAGTATTTTTAAAAGATTAATCTTGGAACAAACTTCAAAGTAGAAATGGAAGGATAAGAATAGAAAAAAATACAAGTCGTAGAAGAATTGCGAGAAAAAATAAATGCTAAAGACATAAAATGTGTGCATACTCTGTTCTGAAATGTTTTGTCTGTGGGTGGGGATATACACACATGGTGTTATGCTGTTTACAGACAGGTAAACACAATAGCATACTGCATGTAGGATAGGCCGGACCTCTGTGCGAGCAAGATTAAAGATAGGAGGGTTTGATTCCATACTGACTCACTGAGGGGATACAACACAGGAGGGATAAAACATATGTTGCCATCACAATGCTAATGTCACTGTTTTTCAGTCTTGCATTGCTGTTCCCAGTCTCACTCAAGTCACTGCACAACCAGATGGAATAGCTCTGATACTCTGTCTGCAGTCCGAGGTCGGAGCCAAGTGGGTTTGAACTCTTAGACTAGTCTCTGTAATTGACAAAACAGAACTGGGAAGAACGTTCTTACCTATCTGAAGAATGAGCAGGTACTGGTCTTGTGGCTTAGATCTGCTTTCAAGATTATTTCACAAATATCACCACTTGCATATTTTGTGTGTAGCGTACATGTTGTCCTTGTACTAGACTGGTCATGTCGTACCAAAAGATGTTAAGAGATGGTAGTTGTTGTTCCCCTGCTTGGTTCTCGGCATGAAAGGGGTATCATCGCTTGCATATTTTGTGTGTAGCCTACATGCCCCGCTTGTACTAGACTGGTCATGTCATACCAAAAGACGTTATAAAATGGTAGTTGTTGTTCCCCTGCTCAGCTCTCAGCATTAAAGGGGTAATAAGCAAGGACTGGTCGGCTCAGAATCAGTACCCTATACTGTGTTTGAGTCGGGCATCCATCTTCTATCTCTGGCTTGATATTCCAAGTGAGTTAACTCTATAAAAACTGGTGGAAATCCAGACTAGTAAAAGCAGTCCATCGTCATGCAAGCCTTGTCTTTAAAGTGGCTTTAAACCCAAACTCAACTGACAATCCAACTGGCTCACTGGGATATCATGTCAGAGTTAGAACACAGATTACAAACTTGAAAGGCAACACAATTTTGATGAAGTTGAAAACAAAAACATTTTTGATGAAATACCTTTAATTACAATGGACATGTCTGCCCATCAGTACAACCTTACCACATCACATGACCTGATCACATGACCTGATCACATGACCTGATCATATGACCTTCACCTGCCATTGATCACATGACCCACACACTGCAGACTTCATATCCACACTCAGAAAATAAATGTAAACATCTCTCCCATTACACAATGTCTGCAATGGAGTTTGAACGAAATGACGAGGCAATATTTATATATTTATATCATGGTAATAAACTTTACATTTCCTTGTACCATTAATTGTCGACATTAATATTCTCAAAATCTGCTTTCAAAACAGATCCTGTGCAGGAAAATTAAACATTTTATTTTCATCCTCGTACCTGCACAGAGATTGGAATATTATTCAATAAAGTTGTCGTACATTCATTGTAAACTTTACACTCAACATGGCACATGGTTTTGTTAACATACATTTCAATGAATCCACCTGGGATCCGAGAAAATTCATCAATGTATAAAACACAATGATACACATACATGAAAGCATCAACCATCTTGACTTTCACGTTTATAATATATGAAACACATTGTACTTATTGAACAAAATCATTTAAAAATGGTAAACTTGTGTCATAAAATTATCAATAAAAGTAGACACCTTCCATCGGCATAAATGACATTTTCAATCAATCTTGGCTTTCACAGGTGACATTGTACGTTGGAGATCAATCAATATTAATTATGAGTTCAGATAACTTTGATTGTTCTTATTAACCACCTCCCTGCTGGCACAGGTAAAGCCCTTTATGGCACTGGCTGCCTTCAGCATGGAGAAGGTTAATGTGATCTTAGCTATTACCTGCTATCGTTCTCATGGCATAAGAGAGAATGGGGCTTTAAAAAAAAAGAAGGAATTTTCTTCTTAAATTTATTTTTGATTACTAGTACCTGTTTATATACCGTATTGAAATCATATAATTTGAACTAATTTGATAAAAGTGAATTTGATTCCACGAGTACATTGTCTTCTTTTCATTTAGTGAGACATTATGACTGACTTATCAGTTAAGATTATTTGATACATTATGGCTGGCAAAATTATAAGTACATGTTTCTCATGATTTGATTTGAATTAATTTCAACACAAAACATACACAATTACACAATGAACACATTTGCATCCCAGCTACGAGTCACAAAATTAGGCGAATTTCCAACATGACACCCGCCAAGCATTAAAGCTTTTGATTGGTCGAAATTGACCGCATAATCACAGAGTTGATGATAGATACAACACTATAGCTACGGTACATGAATTGACTCATTATATGCCAAGTTCTCCCAAATCATATTTACAGCTTCATTAAATATTCCAGCAGTTATTCCATGCTGACATTGAAAATCCACAAAATTGAAATGTGTTTCCACGATATTTCCGGAATTAAAATACAACAATTAACCCTCTCCATCCTGTAGGCAACTGGAGATGCCAGCAGAGAGAGGGTTAAAGCAGTACCTTGATCATGGTCATACATACTATTCTATACATGTGGCAAGATAAATGCAATATTAATTCTCATTGCAAAATATGGATTAGAACTCTTACTTCATATACCGGGTACTACCGGTAGTATATATTTTAGTTACGGTACCCCTTACTGGAGTTATCAAAATTGTAGCTTTATCTCTGGCATTTCTGGTTGTCTTCAGTTGGAAGAAGGTTAATTAAAGTGAAATTCTTGTATGGAACATTGCCTAAGAACCGAGGTATATTACTACTAATAAAAATAGTATTAAAAATACAAAATACAAAATAATAATAAAATTAAAATAAATATTTAATATCAAACACATTTCATCTTGTGGATAAACCAATGTCAACCTTTCATACCTTTGTACAGAATGTATATACACATTATCTACATCTCAAACATACCATATACATACCATATTTACCGTTACATCATCAACATTCTTGCACGAAACAAAATGTGCAAAATGAATATATACATTAAAATTGTCAATCTATTGATTAGGCAAATATTGGGTCAAACATTTGATTCACAAAGCATTTTAAAACCAAATATGTATCTTTGGTAGCAACTAAATATTAATTTTGGAAACAAAAAGGATCTTAACGAAAGAAATCTTCAAAATTTTATTAACAGCTTCTAGCCCAGTTAGTATTTTCTTGACTGCTACATTCTAAATTTCAGATCAAAGCAAAATGTGAATGATCGTAGTTTTGATGGATTGTTGAAATTACACGCGATGAATCTTGAGCTGAAAAGATTTGACAGTTTTGAATAGAGATCAGAGAGGAAGTTGAATGATTAGAAAGCAATTGGATCTGAAATGACTTTGTAAATGGTTTTCCAGCAATTATGTATAGATTGAGACATAATCTGAAATTGAACATTCAAGTGTAATAATATTGATATACTTTGGGGGTCTAAAAAATAGCGGGGGAAAACATCTTATTCCAGATGTATCATGACATTTTTTCTCTTAAGGATATTGTTTCAACAACCTTCAAGTTTATTTCACATTTATGTATAAATCCAGTTACAAATTAAACACAAATTGATCAGCATTTTAACTCTTGAGTTTTATCATGATGAACACATTGTTAAATACATACTTAAAAAAGTATTGATGATCATAGTATATAAATAAGGAGCAGGGCGGGGAGGTTGGGGATGGGGTTAACGACAGAATTGTGATTAATGTATTTTCACAAAGTATCTACCGTAGCAGTGATATGAGAAGGTATAGAAGAAAGAGGTTGAGAAATAAAATAATGCTGAGCATGAATTGTGAAAATGGACGTGTTTGAGGTATCAAATGTCCTATCAATGATATAGATGATAAACATCTCTATACTATTACTAACCCTGCTTAACCCTCCCTCTGCTGGATTAGGCATAGACATTTGCCTTCAGCATGGAGAGGGTTAACAGAATGCTACAGTACGGACTTTTCCATCAATCAAAGGATAAATAAAGCAACATCTATAGCAGACACTAATGAGATAAAAATGGCTACTAATCTCTACTAGTTACTCCATACCACACCCTCACCCACAATGATTGTTATTGATTGGTTTGTCATCTATATTCATATAATTACATACATAAACATTAAATATTTCATAGATAAGGTGGGTTTCTTTTTCTTTATAAACTATTATTAGATAACATCTTGAAAAATTCATGACCAAAATAAAGGCAAATCGATAGATAAGGTTTTTGACAACTCGGTTGTTGAATTTTTAGCAGTAGATAACTGGAACACATTCTTGACATTGTCGATAATATTAACAGTACCAGAGTTAAGAATAAATATATCTATTATCTTTTCATCCTGAGAGCATTTATTGACTTGCTGAGCCTTTTGCTTCAATTTTGGTTCAATGTCACCAAATTTTGTGTCGCGTCTCATCCAAGGGAGACAACTGCAGTCAGTTTCACTGGAATACCGCCACAAAGGGCGACAACACTGCGCCTCATCTGGGCCGAATCTTCTCGTAGGTAAAACGGTTTCCCTTTTCGACATATTCACCATTAAGCAAGTCAAATGTTTGGTGTTTGACGTAGTGGAACTGCTGAACAGCAAATTCATAAAATTCATTTTCCATCCTCCAAATAGGCGACTCCTGAATTTTAGCTAGAGTGTCTGGTTTTGGGGGAATCTTTTTGGTTGTTCTTCTCAGGTGAGACTTGCGACCTGCCAACAGAAAAAGGGAAACAATAAGTCTTCTGTATGTCGACTGAATTTTTGGGTTGTTTCGCATTACACAGAAACTGATAATATTAACATATTTCTTTTTGTAATCAAATTTTGATAGAAGTATGCTATAATAGTGACATTTTCAGTTTTTTAAACTGCTCTCTATTGCATATCAAATGTTTATTCTCAATATGCTAAGAAAAAAATATCTATCCAAGTACCATTTAGATTAATTGTGATTGTATTATAAGTGTTAAAACATCAACATGACACTTGCATGAAAATGAAATTCTAATTAATGATGGAATCATTGTAATGAAACAAGTAGCAACAAAAGAAGTAATGGCAATCTAGTAACTAACATTAGTAAGTTAACAACTCATTATATTAATTCAATATGCCAATAATACATATTTATCTTTGATGTAGAATAATGAAGGACCAATAACATATCCCTGTAGTATCATACAATGCATCAATGTATCCAGCATTTTGTGAAATGTGGCATGCACAAGACTTAACATAGAAAATATATACTAACAAAATTGAGATGTGGTTGTGAGTGAGTGAGTGAATATGGAGTTTAACTTCGTTGCGGGAATCTTTCACCCATTTGCGAAGATAGATGTGGTTAGAAAAAAAAGAGGATCATCAATTCAAAGGCTTTAGGATAATAAATGAGCATTAGCAAGCATTTATGCAGCTCTGCTTAATATCAAAATATATATTGATATGAAGTTATTACTGTAATGTTACTTTGGTTGTTAGCTCATGGACGACAAGTGCAGTGTGTAAAAAAAGCACTGTAAATATGCATTATTTGTGGTTATATATTCTGAGTTTAGTAGATCAAATAGATATATTCCTCAAACATTACATATCAACTTGTATATATAACGATATAAATGGCAATTTACATATAATAAAAAATGTCAAGGCAGGGTGTTATATAATATTAAACATTCTTGGAATACGTGTGGCTCATCACCATCTGCAAACAAGTTGCGTTTTTTCTTTCATATCTAGCAATGAAAGCATGCATGTCTCCATAGCAGTTAACTCCCTTTCATGCATTTATAATACATTATACATAACAAATTCATTTGCAAAATTGGCATTTCTTTCTGTTAACAAGTTAGGGTGACAAAGTAAAGACAAGAAGATTAGTAAATTAGTTGTTTAATTAAGCATAAATAATATAAACTGTATCATAATTATGGTAGTTGTGTGTCGATACTTGAAATTGCTGATTTATTTTTGTTGTTTTTAATTAGGGTTTAGACACTTTCAAGATTTTTTCAATTATATCACGGCTTGTCAATTTAGGGTAGGAGGAAACCTGCAACATCCGTAGGTAGAGCGGAATGTTGCAGTAAACCTGCGAGCACCAGCTGGTACTGACAGACCAAGATGAACAACTGCATTGCCATGATACAGACATCACTCTATCAAATCGCACCAGAAAGGCAACTTTCGTGAACATTGATACCAGGCTCCCAGGGCAGTATTTAAACCCGGAACCTTTGGCTCCAAAGTCCAACAATCTATCCATTGTGCTACCACATGCCTGTCGATTTATTTAAATCCATTATGGTAATACTACTATGAAATATAAGGCAACCACAAGCTATTAACATACTTAATTTCATTGTAATATCGCAATATTTTCTTTTAAAAGTGATGACAAACGGTGTTACCCTGCATGCCATCAATCATACTTCTTATAGAATAAGGTTGTGTATAAATACTAAATCTGATCCTGATGTTACAAACATCTTTTTAGCACAATTATGTTTTGCTCAGCTCAAAGTAGTGTTAACAAATTTCCATATAAAGTTCGAGTTGAAAACGAAATTGTACTCGAGGTTTCACTATAACCTCTTAGCTTGATATTTCCCAGTTACATATTCATATATAAATAAAAATATATTCCGAGAGTGTTTTATGAATAAAAAGGATTATTTTACAATTTCTAATTACACGATGCAATAAAATCAGAAAAAAGGAACATACTCATTGTTTGAAATATTGTCGTTTTTACCAGTGGCAGTTACAGCCATCAACATGGATAATGGTACTCAATCACAAACAGGTTTCTTTCCAAAGTGTGAATACTTTCTATTAATAATTTAGAATTATATCTAATCAATAGATTTGTTTCTTGACAAGCTGCAAACACAGAGTCATAATTGTCATTTGAAATGTTTAATACAAGTCATTAATATTGTGAATAAGTCTAAGATTATACTTTAATTGTCATAATAATAATAATAATAATAATAATAATAATAATAATAATAATAATAATGTGCGCGTTTAAATTATAGCGTCAAATCCATGCATCAGAAGCATGTCCTATATGACTAATACTAGCATAAGCATATTGTGAACAATTCGGACTACGCAAATAACATGATCTAAGCAATAGATATGGCACTTTACATATGCATAGACCCATGGTGCATGTTTACCTTTCTCTACAGGCATGAAGTGATGCAAAAGAATAATTTTGTTAATAATTTCAATTGTTTTAATACCATGCAATATTTAATATAACATTTTCTTTAAATTGAACCCATTATATTGTCTCATGCATCTCATATCATTAGATGGTATTAAATTGAATATAAATTAACATTACATGAGTCAAATTATAATGATAAAATGTAATGAAAAAGCAAATTGAAACTGCGAAAGAAAAAGTATCTATAGATAGACATTTCATGCTCAATTGCTACTATTAAATTTTTTTTTATTAAAAAATCATGCAAAGAGATAGGACCATTTTCCCTGTTATCTACAACTTCATGTTTCAGATATATCAATACAACTTCACATAGTACCCTGGATATAATTATCTTTTAAATTGGGCTTTAGTGAGTGAGTGAATGAATATGGAGTTTAACCTCGCTGCAGGAATCTTTAGATTTAAAGATTTTAAAATTAATTTTAGAGTTGCTTTCAAGATTCTTCTACCATTTACATCATGGCTTGTCAGTGTAGGGCAGGAAGAAACTCGCAACATTCATAGCTCTGAATGTTGCAGTAAACCTGTGAGGACTGGCTGGTACTGATCTAGCTGTTGGTCTACGACTGTAGTATATACCCTGGCATTCAACTGACGGAATCCTCATGTTTGGCCCATAGGTTCTATAACAGTACCTATGCAATTTTGGCTACTGGCCGATATTTCATGAAATGATACTACTACTGCAATATACTATATTTTTCCTATAACAGGAAATGACATAAATCTCAATTTATGCCCAAATTATTGGCCATGTTGTTGGCCATGCCCTCAATTGGTAATTGGAGGCAAATTCTTCAAATTAATATTAAAATTACAATTATCCATAAAAACAAATAGAAAATATTCCTTATATTAATTATGGTTAATTAGACTGATACGGGAGGTCAGCACTAAACTACACTGAAATTCCAGGGTACAGTGTGATGCTATTAACCCTTCCCGTGCTAGATCTAACCCAATCACAGTTCTACATTACATCTCCATTGGCTTCTAAAAGGGAGGAGGGTTAACCCTCTACATGCCAAAACAACATCCAGCACCGCTCTGGTGGGCATCTAGAGTTGCCTCCAGCATGGTGAGTGAATATGGAGTTTAATGTCGCTGAGGGAATCTTTCACCCATTTGCGACAACTCCAGCAGGGAGAGGGTCAACCTATAATGGAACCAATGTCGTCCCTTTCTATGCTGATCACAGTTACCTGAGTTGTAAAGCTGGACAGCGCCTCTGAAGATCCTGGGAAGCGTTGCCTCCAGAACGGCGATGAAGTCTCCCAGTTCCTCCGTGACTCCAACAATCAGGTAATTGTGCACCAAGTTGTGTTTGGCTTGTTCTAGTGCCCATCTGCTGCCCGGAACCCTGAAACGTAACACATTTGCTTGAGACTGTGTAGAAAATAAATCGTGTTTGGCTTGTTCTAGTGCCCATCTGCTGCCCAGAACCCTGAAACGTAACACATTTGCTTGAGACTGTGTAGAAAATATATTGTGTTTGGCTTGTTCTAATGCCCATCTGTTGTTCTTAAAAGTAACACATTTGCGAGAGAATGTAGAAAAGTAATCGTGTTTGGCTTGTTCTAATGCCCATCTGCAGAAAAGCAATCGTGGTTGGCTTGTTCTAACGCCCATTGGTTGCCCTGAAATGTAACAGATTTGCTTGAGAAACTAGAAGAAAAGTAATCGTGTTTGGCTTGTTCTAATGCCCATCTGCTGCCCGGAACCCTGAAACGTAACCTTGAGATAATATATAATGTAGAATAGAAATTGTGCTTGGCTTGTTTGAATGCCAATTGAAATGAAACATGTATTTGGGCTGAGTAATTGTACACAGAATTTGTATTTTGCTTGTTCTAATGCCCATATCTTGCATATTGACTTGAGTAACCATGGATCACGTTGTGTTTGGCTTGTTCAAAAGGAAAACCATATGCTGGGTTGATAAAGTACATAGTTATATGTAGTATTTAAACATTCATCCTTTCACTGATTTTCCGAAGAATTTGTCAAAACTTTTCTTAGAAAATATTTAAAGAATACGTAATTCTAGAGTTCCAGAGTAATTTAATTACTACAAGTTCTCATCATCTGAAGGCCACTGTTTACGAGATTCTAGGAAATTAAACTTGCATTTACATTATTGGAAATATAAAAAAATCAAATTCTAATGTCTTTTGAAGATGATTAACATTTGATAGGTAAATGTCATTCAGTGCTCGCTCAGTATTAAATGTGTTCTCTGTACACAAATACACAATGACATCAAAATCAATTGTGATGCAAGTTACCATTTAAACACATACATGATCTTTTAAAGAAAATTCAATGAAGATTGTAAGCTTATACTTCTTTATAGAGAGTATTTACAAACATATATATATATTTCTGACATTTTCTTTAACAACATTTTATATTTGAGTACAAAGTTCTATTGTGGATGAAAGAAATTTATTTATTTGGATCCAAATTCGCATAACACAAGAGTACTTTTACCCAATACATAAACTGTCTTCCTATGTGAATATTTATTGACTAGAATCAGTGAAACATACTCACAACTTATTCTCATCAATTATTTATTACAATATCTACTCACATAACAGTAATTCATATCTTTGGCGTCAATATACTGACCAACTATATTCAGCAACGTGATTAAAGGCGCGTTCAGAACCAACGCAGTTACTCCCATGGTTCCCACTGCGTTTGCACTACAACGGATCGCTCCTTATAATAGAAACACATGAATATTCACACTGAAACTGCAAGGGGAAACTGTTCTAGGGACCAGCAAAACAATAGAAAACCATGCGTTTAACAATTGCAGAGTCTGAACAAGCCTTAACCCTCTCCCTGCTGGATTACACGGGCACTGCTCTTTAGGGCATCTCTGGTTGCCTTCAGCAAGGAAAGGGTTAAAGGAGTAATGCCAAAAAGACTTGAACAGATACCATCTATATAAATCAAATTAATTGTTTCCCCATACTTTTCTTTTGAATATAGTTGAAAAGACACCATCAAATTTTTTTTCTTCTTCATATTATTTCCCCCCCAATATATTTCTGTCACCAATGACTATTTGAAGTGATATTTAATAAAGCTATCAATGATACGGACACACGCGTAACACAAAGATGGCACCTAGCTTAATGCAACTGTGTGTTGAACTATCCAATTAACAGTTGGATACCACAAGTCTGGTGGATGGTAGGAGCTACTCTCTGATTAGAATTGCTCCCTGAGGATGCAACGTATACATAGAGGCTAGCCAATCAGCAGATTAGCACACATCCAGTTAGACTAGGCTGCCTATTTACTTAGCATCTCTCCTGTAGATATATATCATTACATTACTGGTCAAACACAGGCACTTGGTATTAGCGGTAGAGAGAAGCAGGAGGGGCACTATTACATTCAGGACCGGCCGACGCCATTTTTCCCCGACCGAGATATTACTAATCGATATATACGCAGACTAATAAAATTCCGGTAAAAAAGGCATTCAGGTTGCGTTAATTGAGAAGGGGAAAAAAAACGTGTTTGTATTGGTTGAGGAGATTTCGTGTTTTATGCGGGATGTTCTGTCATTGACAGGGGTTCTGATGTAAAGGAGTTAATTTCAACCAGTGACAGCTACTTGGAAAAGGCTAAATTGTCATTTTTAATTTATTTTTTTTGAATTGGGGTTTAAAGTCGCTTTCTAGAATCTTTCACTAATATCACGACTTGTCAGTTTTAGGGCAGGAGGAAACCCACAACATCCGTAGCGCTTAATGTTGCAGTAAACCTGTGAGCACCGGCTGGTACTGACAAGACCAAGGATGATAACTGCATTGCCACTCTACAGATCAATATCCTATCAATATCGCGTCAGAAAGGTGAGTATGTTTTAAAGTCGGGCGAGTGTTTTAAAGTCAAGTTCCAACCCTGTTTACCTTGGACTCCCTGCAGCAATATCCTGACCCCGGTCTTGTAGCAGGTGAAGGACATCTGGTAGTTTGCGTTGGCCTGGTGTTCCTGCGCCAGACAGATCTGATGGGCGGCCAAGTAGATGTAGTCCTCCTTGCTGCCTAGGTCCATACTGGACACGCTGCTCTGAGTGTTGGACCGCTGGCTACGCGCGGGACTTGCAGGACCGCTTCCACTTCTGTGAGAAGGACTGCTTGTCAACGACGACGACGACGACTGATGGGACGTGCTGGGTGAAGCTAATCTCAGTTTGTGAGCAGGGCTGTTGTTCAACCATTCAGGCGGGCCAGGTGGAATGGCGACAGATGTTGAATTGGATATGGACAATTGTGAGGCGGAGCTTGAACACCTAGAGGACGGCAATGACAAATCAATGTCGCCCTTTCCTATTTCTACTTTATATTCACTACTATCTTCAAGAGGGTCGAATTCAGCAAAGTCGAAGGTTACGTCATCAGTACCATTCACTTTTGCTGCATCAGTTTCTGTGTCAGAAAGAGTTGTTACATGTAACTGCCCCATAGTCTTCTGACAAGGATCAGTGAAACCCTCTGGATCAACCCAACCTCCCACTATTTCCCCCCCTGTGTCACCTGCGCCATCCACCTTGGTTATTTCTGTACCCTCCTCATCCAGGCGAGCGCAGGTGTTGAGTGCCGTCACAAGCCAACTGTCACTCCGTGTCATCCCAGAAGTCTCTGAGGGGGTCAGTGTGTCAGCCCGTGTGTCAGTCAGTGTGTCGAACATGCTGATGTCGGCGTCAGGCAGAGACGTGCCCAGTGGAGAATCCACGTCCGTGTCTCCAGCTTCTCCAAACGATGTGCAGGAATCCAGGCTAATAGTGTCTGGTGGTTGAGGGAAGTTCCACGTGCCTTCTAATATCTGGCCTCTGAAATATAGGTATCAATGTCAATATCAATGTAACAAACTGTAGACAATAGCAGATAACAACTGTTTTTGAAAAAGTTCAATATCCTCTCAATGAACTTGTTTTTGAAAAAGTTAAATATCCTCTCAATGAACTTGCTATTTTTATTACAAACCCTTCCATATTGAGTTTCATTATCCCTTCAAATCAACTTCATTACCGTTATTTCCAGTGTATAATGTGCACTTTTTATTCCCCAAAACTGACCTCTCACGCAGGTGTGCGTACTATATACTATATTTGATCTAAAACAGAAAACGTATCGTTACTGGAAAGACATGCTATAATGTCACCAAAATGTGGCATCTTTTGAAAATGACTCATTATATATATGGAAGGGTTTTCAAACATTTATTAAATTTAATGAATACTGCATTCTCCAGAAATCTGATAACAGTAGCCTGACAACGGATCCTGCTAATTTCTAGTAAGCGACCCAATATTTTTTTAAATATAAAAAATAATTACATAAGTATTTGGGAGAAAGCCCTTACTCTTGTTGGGTGGAATTGGTTGTTTCCATAGTTTGCGGAGCTGGATGATTTTGGAAGCTCTCCCGGGGCGTGATAGGAACGACGTCAGGTGGGGGTTTCCCGTCAGAGTTGGAGAGCAAGTCAAGCTTAGCCGGGATGAGGGGTGGGGTTCCACTGCACCCATACGAGACCTTTCCTCCCTGTAGAAATCATAATAACAGTTGTTGGGGAAAAATACGTACAGTTATAGTGAACCTACCGTCTATTGGGTGTCATCCCATCCCATTGAATCTGTTTAGTCCGAGATCTCGGAGGGTTTTATTTATGTTTTCGAGCCCAAAAGGTATGATGGTTGTTTTTATTGTAAATATGTATCAGGAATTCAAATCTGAATGTCTGACGAGCCTATTGGTAAAGTAACATTTAATAGGGGTACTCTCAAATTGAATTGTCTTTCATTTGATATATCATTAGTAGCATTCTTAGTGTGTATATTGTCTATATTGTTTAGTAATGAAAACTTTTCGCATTGTCAGTTGGACTGAGAAAGGGGTGCGTATTATACATTAAAACAGATTATTATTTTTCCCTTGAGAAAGGGTAGCATATTATACAAGGTAGCGTATTATCCACGAGAAAATACGGTACATTTTGTTGAAATTAATACAGATATGGACAGTACTAGCCAAATTCAACTCGTCTTCCAGAATTACTTTTTTAAACAGTTCCTATATTACCGATATTATATTATGGGATCATATATACCTGGCTATTTTTCCAGTCAAAAGTTATTTAAACAAATGTTACTGTAATAATATTTATGTTATCTTTGACTAAATACAAGACCTGGAGAAACTTTTCAAAAACTTGTGACTTGTAAAGGTGTGAGTGACATCCAATAAAGTTCAATAGGTCAACGCCGCTCTGTCGTCTTTCTTCAATTACATCATCTTCAAACCGACCTGCTTGACAAAAAAAAAGAGAAGAAAACAAGTTGGTAAATTTATATATATAATAGTTTAGTAGCCACAATCAGTAAGATTCTGTCATAGTACTGTTACCTAATGCTGGCTGCACACTAGCGATTTCTGTTGCCGATTTTTGGCGGCTGACGGAAAATCGCAAGTGTGTGCAGGCTGGCGACTGCGATTTTTAGTCTCGCTGACCGATCGCACAATATCTAGCATGTTTTGATATTTTGAGCTCCGCAGGCGATCGAAACCCGACGGAAATCGCTAGTGTGCGGCCGCTATTAGAAATCACGTGTGTCTTTAGTAGATACAATTTCCTGTCAAATTACTGACATGAACCCATTCGATAAAACACTTGTACACTTATACAAGAAACCCGGCGATATAAAGTGTACCGGTAGCTCGTATAGGTCTCTTACCTACGTCGAAGCTACGATGCTCAGATTTAAAGGCATAATATCACAGTTGATTGACCTGGTTATGGACAAACGAATTTCGATCTGAGACTAATTGCTCTTGATTTATCCACCCACAAGTTGTTATTTAGTGATGTACTT
>JAUTBZ010125884.1:0-15097 GCA_032361785.1 Lepetodrilus galriftensis | reverse complement strand
TTGCTAATAACGTTCTAAAAAATGCTAAACTAGCCATTAGAAGAAACATGTCCTGGCACTGGAGATGTCCTTTAAGTAATTATCAGCAAAAAACGACAACAATTATCATGTGTCCAGACTTGTTTACCTCCAAAGTCGGACAATTTGGCTCCCTTCACAGCAATCACAGGATTAGCAGACCCATCAAAGGTTTGAGCCTGGAAGGAGAACAACTTATAACACAACTGCATCACAATAGTACAACAATCACAGGATTAGCGGACCCATCAAAGGTTTGAGCCTGGAAGGAGAACAACTCATACCACAATAATAGAACAATCATTGGAAAGACATCAACAGTGATATTGTACAGGGTGAAAAGTAAGTTTGTCCTACACAACTTCTGATAGAGCTTATGGGATGTACACTTTCGGGGAATTTGTTTCCTTCACTAACGATGTTGGTACAGTGCTCCCTTGATATAACGCCCTTCGATTCACAGCGGATTCGGATACGGATACAACGTGGGGTCCAACTTCAGCGTTATATCGAGGGAGCACTGTATGTATATGATGGCTTCGGGAACATTGCCCTCAAAGTAATAATATAGCATGCTTTAAGACAGGTCTGGTGTATGATAAAAATGTGCTATAATTATCATATATTCTTAATAAAAAATATATAAAATAAGCTTACATCGTTTCCCCACAGCGTAAGGTTAACTCCCATGCCACTCTGGTCGACGACCTGCAAATCTCTCTTTGTGATTTCCTTCTGACTCTGTCTGCCGACCACTGTCGACACGTCCTGACAGTTCTTGACGACGCCAACAATGTCTGCAAGACATCAAAACATCGTTCAAGATGACGCACATTTCTAACACTCTCTGAATTCGAGGTAAATAGTTGTGTAGGCCCCCGAGAAAACAACACCGTAGGAATACAAGTTTATGCTCAACTCAAATTTTGCATAGGATGTGTTAACAAGGGTGTACATTCTCACCGATGATATCGTTAGCTTGTTTCTTGTCGAGCTCGTTGATTTTGATGAAGTCAAAGGTCATTGTGGGCAGGTTGGTTTCCTCGTTGCAGACTTCGATGTTTGTGTCGTTGTTGAAGGTCATCTCGTAGTCGTTTTGTACATTGGAGTATTGTTTGTTGGCCGTTTTGAGAGTGCACCGACTGATGAAAAACACCTGAAAAGACGACCACAATTACAATTGAAAAAAAATACACTGACGTACCTAGAAATAATGGGTTGAGTTTTTGTCACATGTATAAAAACGATATTGATAAGAAGCAGGGGGGCCTCTATTCTCGAAACGTTGTTACGATCGTACAACAACTAACGATCCTAATAGTATGGCCATGCACCGTTACTAGGCCAAGAAGTCCGTAAGAACGTGTCAAGAATAGGCCCCTTGGACCATGAACATAATGGTGGAATGTTATAGAGAGGATGACAACTACATCCACAACACATGTTGCCTGGCAAATCAGATACAGTACACCCTCGATATAACACCTTTCGATGCACCGCGGATTCGGATACATAAAAAATCAAATCAAATCAATATTTTCTTCTCCAATTACATTCGTTGATATAACGTGGGTATTATAACGCGGGTGGCATGTCATGGACCCCAACTTCAGCGTTATATAGAGGTAGCACTGCAATACAAGGGAGTGTTCGTACCTTGTTCACCTCCAGGAGATCGTAGAACTTGTCCACTGCCTCGTTGAATCCTGTCGCCCGTATCTCGCCAGACTCGTCCAGGAAATTGACGCTGAAAAGCTTGCCATCCCCGCGCGAGTTGCTCCACGTTCTCACACCAGTTTTCTGCGTCACTCGAGCTCGGATTTTCCACCTGGTCAAGATAAACTTAGGTCCGTGAATTGGAAAACCGCAACAGTGATCTGCTACCAATCGGTGGGTAATAATAGTTTATTTCATGTAAGTAGGCCTCAGGCCCATGTACATTTGTAGTTAAACAGGATCTCACTAAAGATTAGATGACAGCACATTGTTCATATTCACAAGATAATCAAATCAGACCTTTGAAGAGAACTAGGAGCCCTTTGTTGTAAACGATCTCGGAGATGATAAAACTCTTGTAAATAATCTTGTATATAACACAGCAATAATTCACAAGAGCATGTACAGGAAAGTTATTCTTTCATAGTGCTTACACAAATTCCAAGAAATGGTCCCCAGGTAACATTTATTTTATTTTTTAAATTGCAGTCTTAGAACCGATTTCAAAACTCATTAGCTTGCCATATTTCCAATTCATAAAACAATATTTTTCTCTCCAATGCAGGTTCATTTTCTAACGAGCTCTCAACACAGCAAACAAAGACGACATCCAGAAGTTGGATTGTTTTGTTACTATTGCTGTTAGTATTAAGAGACTAGGAATCTCACCTGTTCTGGTACGGGGTCAGGCTGTCAATGGTGTGTACACGTGACCCCGGTGTTGAGGGACCCCCGGACCCACTACCCCCACGAATACTGTAGTTCCCGGGTCCACTGGCCGGCCTCTGAGGAGACGGGTTGGCCGCAGCTGAAATTTGGTGTGTGTTGTTGTTTAAAAAGGAAACGGAAAAGGAAAAAAAAAGATTAATCGCTATGAAATTTATTAATATAATTAAGATGTATTTATTCTGACACTCATTACTCATTCCATATATTAGTAAAGTGCCCCACAATCAGACTGTCACATGCAGAACATGAAGTTCAGCATTTACTAGCTTCACAGGTCATACTAGGTACACACCAACAACAACAACAACAATTTTAACTGAATAGAATACAGTAAATTAATTCGATCGATAAAACTCTATGGAAAGTCTGGAAGCGACCAGGAGGCAAAATGTTAACCAAAAATGATCATGTACATGATGGAGTACCGTACCTTTGTTGTAAGGAGTTGTTGGATTATGTGTGCCATTGGCTGGACCTGTTCCATTGGCCGCTAAAAACAAACATAATAAATATGATAATGTATTATTACTATCATTATTACTAGTATTATTATACAGCCACAATGATGTTTGCACAACTACATTCGGTCATATATAGTAATTTTGTCAACACTACCTGTATTTAACATTAAGATATGTTGACTGGCAAGTAGTACGAACCTGGAGGGTTGTCCTGTGTGGGGCCAGGCTTGAATGGCTGGGGGTTGCCGATCTTCTCCCCGATATCTGCACCTTTTTGTACCACTTCCACATCCAGCAAGATCATCACACGCCTGGTCCAGAAATAAATATGTAAGCCGCGTACAATTGATGGATCCAAGTGTTCGAAATAAAGAAAATAATAAAGGGGTCATTCTCTATAGGCTCAATGTTAATGGAGGTCAAATTAGTAATTTTCAGGGTAACATCGCAGATTTTGAAAGGAATCCCGAACACGGCTTCTACATACGTCTAAGTATTCTAATCTCCATTGTCCACTTACCGATCTTTCTGGATGGTGTTACAGAGGAACTTGTTGACTTTGATGACACTGAGGCTGTCGATATCGCCCTGCTCCATCATACTGTTCAGCTGAGTGGCCAACATGGTGTCTAGAAGGAAAGAAATTGGGGTCATCAAAAAAATCTATTTGCTAGGCATGGCTGCTCATCAGCACGAGACAGTTGTGATTTCAGCAGAAGCCCAGTCGTCTGGGGGATGCAGGCCCAAAGCCACATCCAATGGAAATATATCCCTCGACAAATGAATCCTGTGACAAATAAATTAGGACATTTCTGCGGAAAACTGCCATACTCAATTTGTTTGAATCTGACTTCCATTGCTGTAGAATTGTTCGAGTCAATTAGTTTTTCGTCACAGTGTGATCCGTTCACCCATATGTCACAAATGCACAGAATAACTTGCAATATGTGGGATATATTCTCAATAAACCTACGCGAGTAACTGTTGACGCCATCGGACAGCAGGAGTCGGTATCGGTCTGTACCACCACTGGCAGTCATTTTCTTGGAGCTCTGAAAATATAATTTAAAAAATACATTGGGTTGAACATCACAACAGGAATCTTTCACCCATATAGGCAACGATTTGGATCAATTATAAATCTAGTATGTTTTCTATATAGTGATAAATCATATCCATTAATGATCAGCTCGAAAATAAAACCAACAAAAATTAATCGAATTTAGACTCACTATTATCTGGAGCACTTGACCACCTGTCATGTCTCCATTGAACATTTTCTGGAAAATAAAATAGAGATTAGCACCGATTAGTTTAAAGGCATAGTATCATATTATGGTTGTTTTGGACTGCAGTAGTCAGGGGACCAGGGAGTCCCAGGGACCATATCAACAATTTTTGATTAATAAAGTGCATCCAAACTTTAATTTCTTGCATATGGGATGCAGTATTGCGTGTTCGGAGAAACCCTGCGTAGTTCTTAGCTACAACTGCAAAACACATTCACTTGACATTCATAAAATCATGGTTGTACTTCCAAAAACCTTTCCACCGCTGTATGGTAGATAAATATCCACTGCAACCCCCAGATAGACAACCTGAATATGGTTGTATTGTTATTTGCTTCATTATATTAATGCAATGGGACATAACTCATAAGTTCCAACCCAGGTTACTTAATTCACACGCCGTCAGTGTTTAATGAAATTCCCAGCTGGTTAATCACGATAACCTCCCGGAAAATTTGCAATAGGAACCGTTTATCTCCTAATTATATAAGTGTAAGTATTATTATTATTATTATTATTATTATTATTATATTAATTATTATTATAATCAATGTAATTATGATTATGATTATTATTATTAGATTTATATTATTTATTATTATTAACATTATTATTAGATCTATATTATTATTATTTTTAATTTTAATTTTTATTATATTGATTATATTATATTGTTAAAATTATGTGTATTTGTCCAGCATTAAAAAGCAAATACAAAAAGAAATTTAAAAAAAATTGATAGGTCACTGCACTCAATTTATAGGCATGTTATCAATATAATGTTATTCAATTTCAGATTTCTGTCTATGTGTAAGCATGATAGCAGCCTATATGTTTGTGATATTTCATTTTGATGTCCAGGAGGAGAGAAAATATAGCAAAATGCTTAATCACTCCTAAAATATTAAATTTTACACCATAAAATGAAAAGTTATGGTTAATAAAAATGCCTAAATTCATTTGAAAAATATAAAAATATTTCTACCAATAATAAATTGTTCCAATTGTTTCAAAAGCTTTATCAATACATATTAATTGAAAAGAGAAGACAAGAATATGTGTCGCCGCGCTTTAAAAAATAATAATTTAGAAATACTATCCCTACCCCCGTCCTATAGTCCTGCAGAAAAAAAACAAGTTAATATGCATGATTTTCTCAAAACGTCATCCTTAGTTTATTTTACAACTTTACTTTGTCAGCTAATAATATGTTTTCATGGTCTGGGAATTCACTGGTACACATAGGATTGTTGCTTTTTTGAAAATGTTAAATTCAAAATGGCCGCCATCAATGAATGCATTTTTTTCATAACTTCACTTCTAACCACGCTTCCATTTCATATCAGATGTATGCCAGAGTGCCATAATTGTGGTTTTGAGCGAGACTTGGGGAGCTCCAAACCAAAATTATGGCACACTGACACACATCTTATACGAATTGGAAGCGAGGTTAGTATCCTATTGCTTACCCCAAATGTCAAATTAATAAGTAGGCCTAGCATCAATCAATACACTTTTGATCAAAGGTAATCAGATTCTAAGCTGAGGAGCGGTGTATCCTCTGTGACGATGCATCTATGATGACGTTAAAGTTGCGCACGGGATATTACCGCAAGTGTCCTTAACATGGTATCTCACCTTGATGGTTTCGTACGTGTCCATGATGACAGCGATGAAGAGACTGAGGACGATGTAGATGAAGAGGCTGATGAAGGTGTAGAGGTACATCCGACTGAAGTACCAGATCAGGTCACTCCGGGCCATCAGCGCCGAGAACGTCACAAACATGTCGTCGCCGTTCACCAACGAGTACAGACACTCAGACGCACTGCTTAAAGTGCGAAACTGGAGGAAGAGGAGTAAAATATCACCTCAATATTTTAAACTGGAGGAAGACACACTGCTTAGTAGGGCCGGTACGATTAATCGAATAGTCGGGAACTAGTAAATAATATCAACTGTTGACTAGCAGAAACCGTAGTCGACTAGTTGGTACTAACACGCCCCCTGTTGGAAGAAAGAAAAACAACAACATATTGCGAGTAAGTACTTTAGAATTGAGCAATATTAGCTACAGGTGTTGTATCAAATTTGATACCCATGTACTTGCAGTATGATTGTTCCTTCGTCTACTATACATGCACATTGTGTAGAAAACCCACAACACCAAATAGCTTTGCATCTAGTTTGTATCTATAAGGCCTGATTTGAAAAAGGTAAACAATTATATATTGACGAAGTTTGTTACTGCAATTTTTACTGATTTGTTTACTCATGGACTGAAATTTAGCATGCCACTGATTAATCGATTAATAGTTGACTGCCGCCAACACCAACTACTGTAGTCGACTAGTACTTTTCAATAGTTGTCCCGGCCCTACTGCTTAGAGTGCGAAACTGGAGGAAGAGGAATAAAATATAACTTCAATATTTATGACAGTGGGTTGAGTTACATTATTTCTGAGGTTTTGATTACCTAATCCATTCACCTGTACTTACTTTTATGTGGTACGGTCCCAGTACGAGCCAGCCGCAAAACGTGAAGCCAAAATACAGCACCAACGCACACACCAGAAACCTCAACACATTGGGGAACGCTTTCTTCAACGTGACAATCAGAACCTGGGACAAAAGGCACATGGCACATTATTATTTTATCAGGCGACATTTGAAATACAGAATAGGCAGAATTAAATGGCGCCTCTGCGTAAAATTATACTTGCTCAACATATTTAGTGTCTGATATATACCGTAAATAGATTTATTATTAATGGTGCAAAATCTTTCATTATTTAATTTTGGTTAGAGCATACGCAATAGGAAATTGAAGTTGTTTGTTTTTCATTCCATAAAATATTTATCGAGATAATCTATTAAATAGAGGTGTCAAAACTACAGTACAGTGAGCTTACTCATTACTGGTAACTTGTACTTGCATTTATTCAAATATGATTTAAGCAATTTATATGTTCTCATGAAAGTACAAACACGATAATCCACCAAATAGGGGTGTCAATGCATTTCATGGCCAACTATACAGGGTTAGAAATTAACTTTAAAATGTACTTGCCCGAATAATGATATAAATAACAAAACATGAAATTTCTACTCGCCCGTGGGATACCTTTAACATTACAAGAAATGGATCGGGCCGCCGGGCGAGTGGGAACTTCTAACTCTGACTATAGAATACCTGAATACCGCGTACTCACGTTGTACTTCTCGAAGAAGCCTAGGTATCTGAGGACGCCGAGCCAAGCCAGCAGACATCCGACGCCCAGACACACGCTGCCGATGTCGTAGTTCCGCGAAGAGCTCGAGAAATCCTACATCGGATAGATTAGGCAAGTGTATTATGAAATATGTTTGGAATGCGATACTTGGGGAAACGTATGTTTGTGATTGTAACAGCCGGGATTGTAACAACTAACTGTGAAGTATTTTTGTAATGAGAGAATTTTAGAACGAGGTATTTTAGGAATTATGAGGGAATTTAGTAACGATGAGGTATTTTTGGTAATGATTACGGTAGGTATTTTTGGAACAATTAGAAAATAAATAACATATTTTTGGATCATGAGATATTTTTGGAAAGAGGTATTTTTAGAATGATGAGGGAATTTGCGAATGCTGGAAATTCAGAACAATTAATAAAGTATTTTTGGAATGGTGAGTTATTTTTGGAAAGTTGAGTTAGTTTACTAACAGCGAGGAAGTTTTGGAAGGACGACAGATCCGACTACTCACCATGTATTCCATCAGAAGCTTGAAGCAAGTGCCGGTAACTGTCAGGATGTCGTTGCACACTATCAGCACGTACCACATGTTGAGAAACTCCAATTTGTCCGATTGCGATAGCTTCTTGCCAAACCGGCTAGCAAAAAACTTCTGCGTTTCCTAGAGATAAAAAATAAAGATACATAAATCCTTGAAAGCTAGTGGCATTTATTGTTCCGGGACAGTATTATATATACGCAGTGCTCCTTCAATGACATTTAGATTTTGGATCATTTCTATGTCTCCAAAATACATACACAACACACTACTGCAAGATGTGATCACTTCATTTGAGGTTAAAACACTTCCACAAAGATGGGATCACTTCATTTGAGGTTAAAACAGTGCCTAAACAAGATCACTTCATTGGAGGTTAAAACAGTGCCTAAACTAGAGCACTTCATTTGAGGTTAAAACTGCCTAAACAAGATCACTTCATTGGAGGTTAAAACAGTGCCTAAACAAAATCACTTCATTGGAGGTTAAAACAGTGCCTAAACAGGATCCCTTCATTGGAGGTTAAAACAGTGCCTAAACAAGATCACTTCATTGGAGGTTAAAATTGTGCCTAAACCATAGTCTCACTCACTCTTTTCAGCTTATGTGCGCGGTAGATAGATCTGAGGCACAGAAACACAGACAGAACACACAGAGCGATGATAGTGCTGTCGAACACAGTTTCCCCGACGCTGATCCTATTATCTGAAACACGTACAGAACACACAGAGCGATGATAGTGCTGTCGAACACAGTTTCCCCGACGCTGATCCTATTATCTCAAACACGTACAGAACACACAGCGAGATGATAGTGCTGTCGAACACAAGTTTCCCCCGACGCTGAACCCATGCACTGAAACACAACAATTCTTACCGAGCACAGCGCCACCCACTGAAGGCATGCAACACTGGCACAAGTACAGGAATGGTCTGATTTGGTTAGTTGATTTGTGGTTTAGAACTGCTTTCTGTGAGAGAGAGTTATTGCTTCATATCACAGCAGGATTCTCTCAACAATAAGCGAAGAAGAAGACCAGCTTTCAAGATTCGTTCACTCATATCTGACAGGGTTTGTATGCACATGTCCTGCTTTAATTAGGCTCACAGAATATCCTGCCAGCAATTAGAATTTACAGGGATTACCACTCACTCAGGTACATTATTCATTGATTCTGAGCGACCAGTCCCGGAGACTACGAAACATTTCGAGTACGATTTCATGCTCAAGCTCAAATTTTATATTGAGAATTGTGAACAAGACTTTGGGTTGAGTATGAAGTTGTACTCGAAAACATTTGGGAATCACTGGGATATCCATGCTCAGAGCTCAATTTAGCGACTAATTTGGGAGCCATGGCGACCTAATTTTGCATTTGGCTACCAATATTTCACTTATTTCAAGTATTTCTGGCTATGCAGGAGCCAAATTGTAACTTTGAGGCCTGAATGCTGAGCAGGCCTCCTAAAATAGGAATGGTTCGACGAAGAAGGATCTGTCATTACTGAGCATGATACTCACCGGCATCGATTTCCTGACACGTGATTTCTTCGACCGCAGCTGTCAGGTCGACCTGAACTTGTCCGTCTCTGTCCATGTTATCATACTCAATCTGTCCGTGGACAAAATATGAGCAGTCTATCAGAGCAGTCGGACAAACGAAGCCGATCAGATTAACGAAGCAATCTACTTTTAATTTAGCACTTTGGTTTCATTTTTAAGCGATCGGATGCGGAAACATGAATCATCGGATTATTGTGGTAAATTATATAGTAAAGACAGGGCTCCAGACTAATATTTTGAGGTACTTGCCCACAAAAAGTAGGTTGCCCGCAGTACAATTTAACTTTCCCCTGTACGTCGGGCATATGTTAGTCCAGAGCCCTGAAAGAGTTTGGTTAAAGTCAAAACCGATCGGATACCGGGGGAATCGGATTATCGAAGGTCGGACTATCGAGGTTCCACTGTATTGCATGGCTTTGGGTTGGGTAATAGCGTTACTAATAAGTTGTCTCGCTATTTGAATGTTAAACATTTAATATAATTATGTGCTATAATGTTATAATTATGCATTTTAAGAAATAGATAAGGAGATCATAGGATAAAAAAGTTTATATTTTACAAAAAAAATAATAAAAGGTTAAAAATCAATAAAAATGTAATATAATGTAATATAATGTAATCTTAACATAATGTAATGTAATGTAACGAATGTAATCTAATATAATCGTAATCACCTCCACGTTGGTATCGAAGCATACTGGTCCCGGGCGTGCTGACATCATATTGAGATGAAAGGTCTTCAGCGGTAAGGTCATCTTGATCTTCAGCAATCTGCAAGTGCAGGGTGACCAAAAACTAAAATCGACTCAGATATATTCTGATATAATTGTTATTTAAAAGGACTCATAGTTTACCTAGGCCCATTTGTATTATTGGTCATATGTAATATATCGAGCAATATTTCCAAGAATCCACTTTATCAGACATGAAATGCCATGCAAACTCATCGAAATACACCATTTTAATCACGGATGTTAACAAACGTTTGTTTTGAAAATGGTCCTGACTTCTCATACATGACGTCACATGTCAACATTGCACACGGTCCTGTTAACCTAACAATCTATGTAAATAAACAAACTGACTGCCCGGAAAATGAGCTTATTAATCGATAACAGGATATTTGGAAAGAAATCAATCAAAAGACAACAGTACTAATTTAACACAGAAAAAGATTTGGAGACAATAAACTCGAACTTTAAACAGATCAATATAAATACCTGTCATATTGTATCGATGAGTTATTCTGATCCAACAACTTCTGAATATCACAGTGATATTCCTTCTTTCCTGTGGTTGAATTTGTGGAGGACGGACATTCCAAAGACAAGCAAACTGTAGAGGAAAAAAAAACATAAAAGAAGATGTCTACGATGTTCTGAAATTCTTTTGTAATATTGAGACCTTGCATGTGACGTCACTCAATACGTCACATAGCATCGTGGGTGGCAAGACAATGGGATTTTCCACCGTTGCTCACGTCATCAGATTGTTTTCTGCCAACCAAACTATTGTTCCGTGCAAGGCCTCAATTGAATCCTGCTTTTGTACGGTGTACTGTTCAAGGGGGATACCATTATTTTTTTAATTGGGGTATGGAGCCTTTTTCAAGATTCTTTCATTTGTCAGTTTATGGCAGGAGTAAAGCTGTCACACCTGGAGCACATAATGTTGCAGTAAACCTAGGAGCACCGAGTGGTACTGACAAACCAAGGACGACAACTGTATTGCCACGGTACAGACAGCGCATCCTATCATGATTGCGTCACATCAGAGAATTAATTTTCACGTACATTGATGCTGGTCGCCTGTGACAGGATTTGAACCTGGGGCCATTGGCTCTGAAGTCTACCATTATGCTCCTTTCGTTAAAAATAAATTTTGGTTGTGGGTTTTTTTCCTAAAAAACTATGGCCAGATGGATCTGTAAAACAAGTAATTTACCCTCTCCCTGCTGGATTAGGCACAGACAGAGCTCTTTAGGGCATTTCCGGTCGCCTTCAGCAGGGAGAGGGTTAAACTAGCATGGACTCACATTCGTCCGTGGTGGAGTTTATGATGAAGGAACCGTTGACGAAGATCTTTGCCTTTGAGTACGCCAAGCGACAAAATTTAATTGGAGCCACAACACCAGCATGGTCTCTTTGTAGGTGGAAGCAGCCGATTGCATTTTCCGGAATCTGATAGTACTGAGAGAAAAAACCAATACAATAAAAAGCTATTGTGTATGACAGGTTTTGTAATAAGATCTATCTCAAAATACCGTAAGAAGAAAATTCTGATTTCCGAAAAAAAAAAAATTTCTTTTTCTTATACAGTGCTCCCTCGATATAACGCCCTTCGATGCACCGCGGATTCGGATACAACGCGGTGTCCAACATGGACCCCCTTTAAAAAATAAAAAATAAATTTCTCTCCAATTGATATAACGCAGGTATTATAACGCGGGTGGCATGTCATGGACATTATATCGAGGGAGCACTGTATTACACATTCAGATATCAATGATTGTTTTGGACTACACTTGAGGTATATGGTATACAGGTATAGTATACATTCAAAGTTGATTAACAGATAATTGCCAATTATTGGAAGTAATATCAATCTCGATCTGCAAATTGTATTTTATTTTCTATTTTAGAAACATCTTCGCAAAATATTATGGTAATTAGTCTATTATTGGTTGTCTATCTAAGTCTATATCAATGTGGAATATTGTGGATCGAGAGTCAACCAAGTTTACAATCTAACATGACAACTGAACAAAGAGTTATTTTGCACATAGCACGTTTGAAATTATATCCTGTGAATTTAACAACAAAGCCAAAATTGTTAATAATCGCATTGTTAGTTGGGACCAATAGAAGGCATGAGTTTTGTACACAGGAACAAAGCATTTTCCCGGATTGTTTTTGCTTGAGAAATGGATGCATATTATACAAGGAAAAGTACTGTATTTCACTGCATTTAACTGCATACGACAGTACTCACTTGTTCCATGGCAAAGTTGACATGGTTGACGAGACCTTTGCGACTGTACAGCGCGTACACACCGGTCGCGGGAGGATATGGCAGAGTCTCGTAGGCGGGATTCCAGTCGTTCATCAGTAAATGTTTCAAAGCAACTTGATTCTGCTCGAAGAACGTCACAATAGCTGATCGCTCATGGCCAAATCTTACCAGCTGAAAGGAAATAGTGAAAATGTCAACAATATCAAAAGAGAAAATGAGCAGAAATACGGATTTAAAATTTGCATTAGTATGGTTCCCATGCTGAAGGGAAGATACCATGGTCCGTATTCTCGAAACTTCGTAAATTCTAAGAAATTTGTAGTTACTTAAAATGCACATAACTGGTTTTCTGCTTACTATATGTAAATTTTTTAAGAGATCTTTTGTCACTAAGAAGTCCTTAGCTAAAAAGTTTCGAGAATACGGGCCCAGGTTCCCAGTCAAGGTTCAAACTCAAAGTTATGTTGCAGTTATAGAGTTCTAATGATAACGATAAAACCGTTCCAAATGTTATTTCAACAGGGATATACAGTAAAATCAAAAAAAGAAATCTTCAAACATATCTGGAGAAAAAATGGATGAATGGTTGATCGCATTGATTTATATTTAAATCGATAGGTCACATGATAAGGAATGAATGAATTAGTGCTTTACATTGCAGCGGGAACATTTCACCTACATGCGACTCACAACTTATATATTCAGGTGCGTAGCTAGGGGTATTTTAACGTGGAAGTGCAAGTACTGTAACTGTACTATGCTTATGGTTTTTGTTTAAAACAAAACGTTCTCTAGGAAATTGATGTGGATGCGTCTGCATATCTGCTAATAGGCAGCTACCCGCCTGATATTAGTCACATTAATTTAGTAATTTATAGTATGATTATTCTTTACCTGAACGGTAACCAGAATAACTTTGAGGAGCTGCAAGGTCAGTTTCCAAGGCCACTGATGCTTGGCTTGATACTTGCTGTACGGGTCCATGAAAAACACCTTTAGTCTTCGCTGCAGCTTGTCCTCCATTCCTGGGGTGTAAAGGGAGGGAATTCTCCTGAATTTGGGCACCTGAGAGCGTTCCGTCTCGGACTGATGATCATGGCTGGCATGGTCATGCTCGCCATGTTTGTGGTGTTCATGATGGTGGTCGTGGTGATGTTCGCGATGGTGGTGATCGTGGTGAGGCAAGTAATGGGAGTGTTTGTGGTCGTCCTCTTGGTGATTAATGCTGCCATGTACTGAGACGCTCTCAATGTTAGCCATTGGTTCAAGCTCTGGAATTAGAAAGATTATAACATTTAAGAAGTAGAACAGGGGAAGGTGGCACTGGTAGCGTAATGGTAGAACACTTTACCATAAAATCCCGTCCCGGGAACCCGCCATCAATGTTCGCAAAAGTTACATTTCCAACGCGATCATGGCATTAGTGGCTGCAAGTGCGTCTTGTCTATTTTTAGAATTTCGAAGAATATAATTTAAAACTAGGAATTCCGGTGATAGGCTAACAGAAGTCGAGGCCTTATAGTGATTAAAAATCCAGAGAAAATCTTAATACAACGTTACAAAGGTTTGCTTCAGAGATGAATTATGTTGTTCAGCATGGTTCACGGGTAATAAATCATAAGGCAAAATAAGGTACTAGTATATAAAAAAGACAACAATCATGAACATTTCAGCTACAGACTTATCACCAAAACTGCTTTAAAGTGAAAGAATCTTGAAAGCAGCTCTAAACCCAAATTCAAAATTAAATAAATACCGTAATAATAAATAAAAATTGTAACAATTGAACTACCGGTATTTACATTCATGTCACATACATGTAGAAATATGTACACAATAGCATAGTTTGCTATATAACTTTTGTATTCAATAGTATTATGATTATAGTGATACTTGACTATTTACTTAGAAAGAAATAGTGTTATCGATTCCTACACATCGTGGCATCTCTTGAAATAAAATAATAATATTGTATTTGTAAAGATTCATCAGAAATGAATATTTTTAATATTAATACAAATTTAATAATTAAGATAACTTGAGATACTAGTTGTCAATATTAATATTCCATATTACATTTATCATGACATATAAAATCATATCTAAAGTGAAGTCATGCTCTTGCATCAGAAAATTACCTGCCATCTAAAGCAATTATAAACACAGTTATATCAATTCATCAACGGAGACGGGATGTATGTTGAAGAAATCCACATTGAAGCATTAATCCAAACTAGTGTAAAACAGATGATGTGTGTCAGCTGGTCACGAAGCTAGCTGAACCCAATAGTGATATGACAGGTGTCATGTGACCAGATAATAGGATACCTGCTTTGTATCAGTGTAGATAAGACAGGTAGATCCAGAATTGGGAAAATATGTTGTGCTGCATTGAGAGAGCGCGAGAGAGAGAGAGAGAGAGAGAGAGAGAGAGAGAGAGAGGCAGAGAGAGAGGGAGGGAGAGACGGAGAGAGACGCGCGAGAGAGAGAGAGAGAGAGAGAGAGAGAGAGAGAGAGAGAGAGAGAGAGAGAGAC
>JAUTBZ010125873.1:0-15100 GCA_032361785.1 Lepetodrilus galriftensis | reverse complement strand
TCTGTGTTTTCATCCTGGGGTGCGTTCAAAGACACATGGGCTTACAAGCAGCTTACCAAACTAGCCACTGTCTCAAGTCGTGCGATCCGTACATGGGACAAGGAACCAGTTTAGCTAAGCGGTGCACTCAGCCCAGTGCTGATTGAACGCACCCCTGTATGAAGCGCAGCGATCTGAAGTAGGAAACACGATGGAATAATGACCTTGTTAACGACCAGAGCATCTTCACACTATAAAATAACGATTAACGAAGTCTCTGTCGCGAATATTTAATAGTCATGTTGTTAGTCAACGGCACAGGAAACTTGATATTATTATATACCAGCACCATCACCACCACCATTATTATCAGCAGCTGCAGAAGCAAGCCATAAACGAGAGTCACGCACTTGGAATATTATAAGTTGCAAATAGATTATTGGTAAAACTAATTTTGTTTATACTAACTCACCTAATTATATACACGTCAATAACAATGACGAGGATACGTGCACGAGGATACTAGTTTTACACTGACGCTGTATCTACCAATAGTTCCTATTTAAATAACCAGCGAATGTTTACAGGAAGTAAAATAACATTTAAGAAATAGGGCCTACGTCTAATATACATTGACATATGGAACCTTCACCTATAGCGTATGCATACACTATTTATTGTTTGTGGAGGCACATGGTCAGGTTAACCGCTCAGGTTAAAGTGAAGCACGTTCGAGCTCGGCTGATTCGTAAATGGGTGACCGAGAACAGATATCGCGTATCTATAGGATTCGTTCCTGCGCCACACGGCTTATGGGGTGCGTTCAAAGACGCAAGCGGCTTGCAAGCGGATTACCAAACTAGCTACTGTCTCAAGAGTCGTATGAACCGTACATAGGACAGGGATCCAGTTTAGCCAAGCGGCTTACTCAGCTCTTGTGTCTTTGAGCGCACCCATCAGAGCATGGGTACCCGGAAGCATCGGATGAACACTTGTAGAGTGGATTTGATGGCGCAATGTTAATGTTCACATTATTATATGGTGTTATGCCAAATGCCAATGCTATGTAATTGTAATGAAGCATACACCAATGAAAGCTTGTTTTGTATCACGAATGCTATGTGTAACTGAGTCGTTATGTATGATATCATGTTATGGACAGTGTTCTTTCCAGGATACCATGCTCCAACCTTTCCAAAATACAATCTATTTTACCATCTATGTACAATCTATGTAAAATACAATCTATGTACTGTCCAACCTTTCCAAAATACAATCTATTTTACTATCTATGTACAATCTATGTAAAATACAATCTATTTTACTATCTATGTACAATCTATGTAAAATACAATCTATGTACCGTCCAACCTTTCCAAAATACAATCTTCCACAGGGCTTTGAATAATTATAATAAAATATTATACCATCTATCTATATCGTTCGTATAATATAAATCGTATAATATTTTATTATAATTATTCAAAGTCCTGTGGTTGTACATCCAATATTAGGCGACATAGTTGTACAGTATTTATAAAATATCGATCTAATACTAGTAATCCCACTCCTATTTTTCTTTCTTTTAAATCTCGGAATAATGCATAGATAACATGTGAATATTGATATAAAATATATTTTTTAAATTAACAGCTGAGTGTTTCCACAGAATATATTTTCCCTCGCTGAAATTTACATCTATTTATATAGATTCCGATCCAAATTACAGTCCACACATGGTGTTATCTGCATAAATGTGTAATTGATATCTGTCATATGCATACTAGCGATAAAGGGCATGGGATCTATAATTATCCAGAGTTAATGGTACGCGTATGAGAATTGCAGAAATTCTGCCGGTGATGACACAAATAGTGCACTGTACAATATATCGCATGTCGAGTCTAATCAAACCGTGCAGTTTTGAACCAAAAATGATGAGAAGATCTTCCGGCGATGAACAGCGCTTAGCGACACATGTCAGTTACGCTGATCGTGCATATCTCCCAGTTTACTGGTTGCCCGTTTATTTTTATTAGTATGATCCTGGTGTGGGGAGACTTCGTTTATCGATTGGTATTAGCTAACGTCCCAGTGTCATCACGCTGCATGCTGTTGGGCCAAAGCTTTGATTGCGACAGTATAGGCCTATACGTTGTGTTTATATGGCAATTCCCTTTTAAGTATATTACAACGGAAGATACATATTCAACAGTATTATTTTTACAATTATTAATTATTATATTTAAGGTACATACAAAATATCGTTCGTTTGCAACGTTCTGAGGAATAAATTGTGTTTGACGTCATCATATTTCCTTTGTACGTTTCATGTGTTTCAGGTGTTTCATGGATGCCGAGTTAAAATAAACAATGCTTCACATATTCTTTATTTTTTTTCAATAAACATAGCCTACTAATATGTGTAAATATCCACGTTTTGAACAGTCACGTGTTCTCAGTGATGACGTTTCTTGTACGTCATGCTTTACTGATATAAGCAATATGAAGCGTACATCCTATTAATGTTGTTGTAAACTTCCTTCACAGCGTGGAACAATTAACGCCTATGATGGACTGTATCAGGTAACCGAAAGTAATGCACCTTACCACATCACACGTAGAAGGGGCGTTACTATACGTCGGTAGATCCAGTGACGGCAGCGTTACGTAATTATACTGGACTCCAGGTACCTGTGTAGACGCACCGCCGTAATATCTGGTAATTATTCAGTAATATTTCAGTCAATAATTAGTCGTCGGGGTTTCATAATTGCAACAACGGAGGCAGGTGTCAATCAGATATATATGTATATATATATATTGATATTTGTAAGCCTCACGGTTAATACATAATCCATGTATGACGTGTATATAGTCTTTAACAGATAGGACATGCGGGCACAGGGCATGTTGACCATTGTTGTGTACATAGTCTTTAACAGGCAGATATATTTCTAATAGATCAGTCAAGGTCCTTTATACATAACATATATTAATAATATAAAACGTATACATACTAGTACTTAAAGGTCATCTTACAGAAGAAGCCTGCCTTTGTGTACTTAAAATTGCATTGTATAGCTAGTAAAGTACCTGAATATGGAGAAATAATTTATATATACTACGTACAAGCAACATTACGTAGTATAGTATTGCAATGTGCTCTTAAAGTAGATTTTCTTTATGTATTTAAAATTACATTGGCTATCTATATAATGGCGTTATTATGGCGCAAACACCAGTACCCTGTGCTGCATGCGTACGTCCATCGTCAAGGAACATCCGGTGACCTTTTCATAAAGGTCTCGTATCCAGTACGAGATAGTAACCCTCTCGTACTTTGTCTTGCTCGCTATATAAATATGAGAGAGAGAGAAAGAGAGAGAGAAACAGGTAAACAGACAGACATACAGAGACAGAGAGGGAGAAAGATAGAGGGAGGGGTAGGGAGGGAGAGGGAGACTAGAGGAGAGAGAGACATAGAGGCGAGAGATAGAGGGAGGGAGGGAGAGGTAATTTAAGAGAGGAGAGAGAGAGAGGGGGAGAGAGCGGGAGAGAGAGACAGAGAGGTGAGAGAGAGGGACACAGATAGAGAGAGGGACAGAGAGGGAGAGACAGATACAGAGAGAGGGAGAGAGAGAGACAGATACAGAGAGAGAGGGAGTGAGAGAGACAGATACAGAGAGAGAGGGAGAGAGAGAGAAGGGGAGAGACAGAGGTAGACAGTTAACCACCATGTTCTCATAGTTGATATGATAACTTCGTGAAAGCAAACCAAGAACAATATCAAACACATCGTCGTTGCCAAACTCCGTACACGTCATCGACAGCGCCTCTGCAGCCCCGACTTCAGAATCACCTCTGTCTGATTTCGCGACTGTATAAGCCGATATAACAACACACGCTGAATGCCATAAAGCCAAGCCAGTCAGCGGAAACCAGCTACAGTCAATATTATCTCAGACCAAAATTATTTCCGTGTGTTACAATAATACAGACTTACATCTTTCGTCTGTTGGTATTGGTCATTGACGCCAAAAACATGGAACACAAATGGCTTAGAATATTGTCACGATCTGTCACCATTAATATGTCACACTTTCGACGATGTCTATACTGTATGAGGTAAGATACTTCCTATAAGTACTCTTCGTTAATAACATATTGCTGACTGGTCTGGGACACTGTGATATAGTTGTGTATGGTATGCCCATAAATATCTCAGTTAAATCCGTAAGTCTGAGCTTGGCTTTGAAATGGTTTCATTTAATTCTGCAATCTGCAATATCGGCGCCTACAGACAAATGATGGACATCGTAAACATTAGTTTCAAGAAAATCTATGCCTTTTTTAAATATACCAACTTATTTTGATTTTGTTCATAATATAACTCATAGTTTGATCCTATCTGCTTTCCCGCGGACGGCCATTTTATTGTGAACACGAGGTATTTGAGACACCGGGAGGGAATTCGCACACAAAACTGACATACTTGTCAAGCTGGGGCTCATCATTGTCAGAACGTGACATAACTAATTAGCTAGGAAGCTCCATATTTCTAGATCTAGAGATTAGAAAAGCCATATGAATAAAAACATCCTTGTCGAGGTATTATAAGATAGTTGTATTATAAAATGTATTAACCCCATTATAGTGACCTTTGCCCATTGCAAGAATGATCTTGCTACTTGCAATGCATGTACATTGTTCCTGTTGAATTGTCATATCTACTGAGTATCATTGAGTAAAGACCTAGAACCTACGTCTATTCTTGCGAAGTCAGACATTTCAAGGAATTCTTAAGAAACCCACATATGCTTCATGCAATTAGAAGGAAGCAAACCTCTAAGGCCCGGTCTTGGAAATTAAATTACTACCTATTTCTCCATCTCAAAGTCTAGCACATTCCCTTCAATGTATTTCCCAGTGCTCGTGAATACAGAAATTACTGCTCGTACCCTTAGAACAAACAGCTCACAATTACCTAGACACGATTAAATATTCATCCGACAGTAGTGATAGAAATATAACTATCGTGGTCTTGTGTTGACACGGGAAAGAGGCATAACGTATTACATGCGCCTCGCCACCAACCGCAGACATGTTTATATATAGGCTAATGACAATGACATCTACTTTTGCTGCCACTGTCAAAAGCAGCTGTCGTATTCAGCTCGCTGGATGTCGTTAATTATTAATGAAAAACGAACGGTTCGTTCTGATTGTGAAGAGCCGCATTTTCTTTCCAAAGGATAATAATCTGTTGCTTGGGAGCCCCCGCTGATAGCCACCGGAAACGAAGGAAGTCAAAGATTTGAGTGAACGGCGTGTTTTCTTCCTTGAAGCGACGATGTCGTTAACCACACTGCAGCAGAGGACTGCGTGGGTCTGGGGTCAACTACACGGGTCACCTGCAATGACATTGTGACCAGAATCTTGCATTGTCACCACTGTCTGTTGTCAAGACAATCCAGACATAGTCAGGCCTACTGCTGCTATGCGTGAGGACGGACTGCACATACACGGGACCAGGAGTCGGTAGCATGGCCTGGTGACACTCTGACCAAGTAAACCCGGCGGGTAGCAATGGCTTCCCCCGGGGTGGCGGGGTCGTGGGGTGGGTTCACTGCGCCCGGGGGCGGCGCCAAGGGTGGGAGAACGAATCCGGAAGAGAACGGAAGAGGAGAGAAGAGAGAGCGGAACAAGGGAGGTGGGGGAAATATTATCGACAGCACGTCTGCTAACCAAAGTTTCAACCCGTCAGTAAATCTCCCTGAAGCTCAACCAGGAAGTAGTCAGAGAAACGTCATTTACTATCAAAATCGATTCATAGTGTTAGATACAATACCAGCAAAATCTAACTCTCAGATAACTAACGGCACCGCTGCTACGACAGATGTCCAGAAAAATGCATTACATACCGGATGTGGGACCTTGCGCATGTCCGATAGGAATTCTGCTGCCGCTGTAGCGAGCGAGAAATCGACTGAAAGAACAGCGCGAACGTCAGGGCGAGCAGACGACAGTTTGCTTGTCTGTGAGAGGCGACCTGGTATGGAAATGGACTCTTCTTTTGCTAGAATGGATGCACGTGCAATAGAAATTGTTGTGGGTGATGATTCTCAAAGGCATTCGCAGACGAAGCATTCAATATGGAAACGGATTACCACGTTGCTGAGGGATAATCGCATGAAAGGGAGAACAGACTGGGATATAGTGTTGAGGGATAATCCAGATGAGTATCGTCTGCTCAAACGGATCTTAAACATACTGTTTGTTACGATAGGAGTGGCCCTACTGTTGTCAGTCTTCGTTGTGATTCTATATACAACTATAGGTAAGTATTCAGTAAACTCAAAAACAGGTGAAGCTAATCAACGTTGCACTAATATTTACCTAGTTTCAAAAGTAAAACTTTAATTTGTTTCCACTTTAGATACCTTTTAGTCCTAATGCATGTTTTAAGACACATTGCCCGCTAAGTATCCTATAATTGGGTAAATAATTTATTTAAAAAAAATCAATAACTAAATTTATCATTTGAAATTTTGGAACTACATGTATAATGGCAACATGCATTTTTTTTATGGTATTAAACAGTCTTATGAAAAATAAACAATTGCTACCTATTCCAACTCATATGCCATTTACCAGGCAAAGTACACTCATTCGTGTGCAAATCATAATTCTCATACACATTTCTTATGATAGTTTATAGTAGAATCGAAAAGAAACCGCTGTATGCCGTTCCTAATAGAAGACAATTATACGAAAACACAATCTAATTACCCAGTTCTCATCGGCTGTGAAGCAACACGTATCGCGCTGTATTAAAGCAGCAAACACAGTTTCCAAGGATGAAAAAAAAAAAAACTCGAAGAAGAAATCGCTTCCCTGCAATTTACTTGCGAATGTACACTTCAATCGATAGGTTGCTTGAAAACGATTCGGACGTAGTTGTCTATTGTTGTATGGGCGCATGGGGGCCTGTATATTGAATTTAAGAAACAGCAATTGAATTTCAGTTAGAAAATGTTGGACGCAAATTGTTTTAAGTGGCTCGATGTGTGCTAATGGTTGACCTCCAGCTGATCACTTCCACTCCAAATGACTGATAACAATTTCAACGGTGAAAAAGCTGCCCAAAACAAATCTGACAAAATGAAATGTTGTGAATTTTTTTTTTTAATATCACTGAATCAGGTGTTCTCGAAAACAACTGGTATTAATAATAAAATAAATTGTAAACTATTGTATTACTACAGTACTGATCTAGCCTGAGGACGATAGATATTGAAGTGAATTTTATTAAATATTGCATTCTCTCACTGACTAGCTGAGTTAACCTTACAATTACGTTTAATATCTTGCCCGAAGACGACAACTGTTGAATTCATGAAGCTATAATGCATGTACTCCCACTGTCATATATGCACAGTAGCACACTCACATAGATGTGTTGCCTTCATAGAGAACTGGCAACATGAACACCCAGTGTTATGTACCTGCTCTAAAATATCACACTCTCTCATAATCACATTAGACCAATTTCAAATGGACATACAGATATTGAAGGGAACGTTTGTAAAACTGACAATTTCACTATACATGCGTACATGAACATGTTGCCGGAAGTGAACTGTACTAGCATTGCAGTAAAACGTTTCAAAACCGATCTCTCGTTGATAATTTCCATTGTATACAGGCAGTTTAGCATTGAAACACCTGTTGCACGTATGCATAACGACGTCATAAATTATATGGTCTGATGCTTTTCTACGTAGCAGTTCCACGATCATTAGATCTACAGATATACTAGTTATCACCTTTGAACATGTAGTATTAATGTAACGTATGGCGGTGCATGGTAAACAGAATCCAGTACGGACAATACATAGTTTTCTCTAGCATGTGTATAATAATAATAATAATAATAATATAATCTATTTATATAGCGCCGAGTTCCATCTAGGCTGCTCACAGGCGCTTAACATTATACCTGCCTAGGGAGCGGTTCGCTGTGAACACGCAGTCACCTAGACGAGGTATATAGACAAAGTTGCAAATATTACCCTGTTCTAATAAGATTGAGTAGTGATCATAGTATGACGCTACGATAAACTGCAAACCTGATAAAAGTAGTTCCATAGTCCGTGTCAACATCCTTGGAACTTTGAGACATTTACCGGAAATATATTTGTTTCATGTCTTCAGGGTCTTCTGATTAGGTCTACGTATTAATTCATACAACATCAGACATATCCTGTGAACTACCTTGGTTGAAATTAACTTCGCCTTAAATGTTATGTTTGTGAATATTGTATATTAATCAAAGAACACACATTTAATATCAATTTAAGAAGATAACAATTTAGACTATGCATATATATAATAAGGACAAGTTAGCAGTGGACTTAGACTGATCTTTTATATAACTTGTCAATCACTACGAGGAGTTGAAGTTAAACAGTGTAAACTATCATTACAAGCACCACAACTAAATAATGCATATGCTATCTGATAGTATCATATACACTCAAGCACAACGACTTAACAATCCTATCAAAGACACAATGCAAGAACCACAATATATATATATATATATGCCAATACAAGCACCACATCTCAACAAACCATACTATCATATACAAATTTGACAAAATAAGCAATCAAATACAAGCATAACTACTCAAACAGTTAATACCTATCGAATTCAAACACAATAACCGTAACACTTGTTTTACCATCGAATGCAAACACAACAAGCGGATGTCAACAATGCTATAAATACACAAGAACCACAATGCAAAAATATATAACTACCAATATTAGCACCATGCGTATGTATACAGCATATCAAATACAGATACAATGATCTGTCACGCTACATGGATACAAGCATAATAACCACAACGTAACACGCTATTTAATTGATACAAGCATCGCAACTTCAAGTACAAGTATATACAATCACTAACACCATTATTATTACAGTACACACAATGCAACTTAACCATTAAAACTATCAATTTCAACCACTATACATACTAAATATTTAACCTATCGATTAAACCGTCATACATATTTTCTCCCTGATTTGTCCTAAGTACTAGAAGATAATGCTATCTGAGTATCCAGTTACATGTTATGTGGGTAATTATAATTGTGATGGCGTTGCCCTCAAGGATGGTATTATTTATCACATACAGTACAAATATAGCTTATACATGTACTCCAGCACTGATGAGAAGAAAACACAAAACCACACGTGAACCTATTACTAGTGGCTTACTCGACTGATAGTGCTAATTGCTCACCAGTAATCAATGTCTATATTTACAGTACAGGAGTTAGGTGGGGCATTTTCTTTATTATTGTACACATATTGTATAATTATATCAGCCATATCATGGCGCGGAAACATGGGCTAAGTACTCCACCGAATAGAGATAATCTGGCCCTACAGAACCTTTTGAGCACGATTTCATGCGCAATGTTTGTTTTCATGTACCACCATTTTGGTTGTTTTTAGAGAATAAATTGAATTGAAATTTAACTGAATCAAATTATATATGTGGATTTGTGAACCAAACTTTGAATTGAGCATGAATCGTATTATTCAGAAAGGTTTCGTAATCTCGGTTGCCAGTTGATGGTTGTTAAATTAGCACTATCAAAGGATATCATGATCACTACGATGGTGCTATGACCTTGGAGGAGATAAGAGGTTCGTGAATGGTGTCCGGTTATATTATTAGATGGTAGTTTGACACTAGTGATAGGTTTCAGGTGGTTATGGCTTATATTGTATTACGTTATATTGAATAACGTTGTATACTGGTGGTAAACGGTTGATGTGGCAATATCTATACTTTTTGTTTGAAATTCAAAACATAAATATATATATATCACTATTTACACTTCATAATGTCCAATATATCCGAAGTATTCATTGCAGTTGGCGAATGACGATGTGTCTGTTTAAACAAATTGGTAAGTTAGACACATTTCGTGTAATTTTTCATTTGAATATTTCCACTTTCTGTTTTCCATTATAGACCTACTACCAATCCCCACCCATCCAACTAACCCCCAACCCCCACTCCTGACCCTGACCCTAACCCCCAACAAAACCAAACATAGCTATAAGAAAAGAAAAAAAACCACCCATATCGAACTCCATTTCCTGATCCTATCGATGACATTTCCTCGCCGTAACGTATATTTCCAACATGGACCTCGTGCATTTAGCTATAGTCCCATCATATTTCACCACCGTAACGTATGTTTCCCTCCACGTCAAAATGCACCCCATCCATGATGATTAGAGTATTTAGGAATAGTACACGTACCACCTTCGAACTCGCCAACTATTCAAATAACTGTTCTTCTACTAGCGCTATACAATATGTAAAGATCTTAGTTTATGTATAGCATCACCTTTATTTCCAAAAAAGCTGATGTCCAAACCCACACCCAAATCCGACCTCGAATTCTAAATCGATATTCACCCGAAACCCACCAACGTGTTCTATTTCTTTATATTTATCTGGGTGGCTGTTTTACATTAAAAATTAAATATACTCATTGGTGATGTGCATGTCAATTGATGGTAAAGGGGTCTTTGCTACAATGCTACGAAGATATGAACCAATATATTATATAAAACTAAATCGGGTAGAACATAATACCAATTGCAAATCCGTAAATATTCAAATAACTGTTCTAGTTCTAGCGCAATGCAATTCGTCTAGATCTCCGTTACTTTCTAAATCTTATATAAGAAATTGCATTGATGCAACTTTTCAATCTGATGACGCATTACACTATCTCTTTCTTGCTAAATCATATTCAATTCCATTTCTGTATGTTTCCAATTAACTGCTCCTGGAGCTCGGGCTAACCTGCATCTCTGTTTCTAGCTAAGCTTCAAGAACCGTTCGTAATTGACGAGCGCAATCCTGCTATTGAATTGCGACCAGATAGCCCTCGCGAAACCCTCTATAATTCAATATACATAAACGTATACAGCGATAGCGTTAAATTGTGAAGATCCCATAGCAATATGCCTGTGTTTCTGAGATTAGGAGCTATATCTTGTCTCACCCGCACGCAGCTCGGATCCGGGGAAATAATGATGTAGAAATAAGCGGAGCTCGACCAAAGCAGTCATTTTATGCTCGTTTGACATTAATCAGATTCTGCAGCAGCTGAACGAGTTGCCATCAGATGTTGACTCAATAGACAACCTGCCCCGAACATCGATTAATGTCAGAACAACTTTAACACCCATTATCCAACGTTCTGTATGAGCATATTTCTTTAAAATTGAATGGTAAAACTGTGTGTATATTTTTAAATGTATAGTATTTACCGGTAATAAGATATAGGTAATTATGATAATACTTGTGGTGTATAGGGGAAATATTTCGGTGTCCTTGCCCATTAAATAATTATAGGGGGCAATTGGACTTATGCAGTGTGAATGCCTGAAAAACATATTAGATAAATATTTCGGTGTCCTTGCCCATTAAATAATTATAGGGGGCATAGCAGAGTTTATCATTATAAAAAGTGGCTGTATAGTCCGTAGAAAAAGTACGTTTTTTATTTGCACATGTTCCATTGTCTGTGCCCTAGTGTTTTAGTATCTTCTTCCAAATGAAGTGGGTTCCATGCAGTTTAATTGCAATCTAAACATATATCACTACACCTGTTTGCCAGGAAGGTGTACAGAATGGATCTGCAATGTGAGGTTGTTCGGTCACTTTCGGTTGAAGTGCAGACATGTGAGTTGCTGTTGGTTTTCATGCTTGTCTTTGACTGTTTAGCTAATTTCTGGCCCGATTGACCACCCACTGCGCATGCATGTCTCTGTATATAAATAACTGGGCCTTTCTCTACAACTGGGTGTAAAGCTAGTGCAGGTTGAACGAATAGTTTTGCATCAGCAGCCCCTCGATGATAACTGATAGTGGGAAAAAAGCTGTGGTATGCCCCCATAAGTAACATTTCTTATAATTATATAAGAGTATTTCTTTAAAGCTGTATGGTAAAACTACAATGTCATCTTCAGTACAGTATTTGTAAGTAGTGTATAGGGAAAGGATTCCGGTTTCGATGTTAATTATATAAGCAACAGATCAGATCAATTCAGAAGAATTAGATTATATGTAAAGAAGCAGAATTTATTTCTAAAACAATATAAGCATGTTTTGTTTTAACACTTGAATGGACTTATGCAGTGTGCATGCCTGAAAAACATATTAGATACATTGACAATAGGTGCAGGGCATTCGGTAGTGATGAACAATATCAGCATAATTGTGATAATAGTAATTGTAGATTAGTAATTGCCGTTCTTGTTTAACATTTCCTCAATAAGTGATCAGATGGACGTTTGGAGCAGGTTTTAAACAGCGTCGGTTAATCACGTGGACAATACACTTGCTTACTAAATTGCACCAATTGTCCATACATTCCATTATATTCCGGTCAACGCCCTTTTGCTAATATCATATGAATAAACACATGTATATATTCATACGAATAGCCGAGTTATTGTCTGATCCCTACAAACTATCGAAAATAAATTGGAAATCCATAAAGTTCTTCTGCCTTTGGCGTGTTATTATACCCATGCACGAATATAGAACCATGGTATTGGTACGGCTATAGTCCTATGCTATATTACTATAATAGCTACATGTTTTAGATAGGATTTATAATGTTCTGAAATAAATACTGCACACACCTTGACCTTTTGACCACCAATTTGTACAATAATTGCAGGCATCTTCTCGTATAATAGAATGAATTCTCGAACCCTGCTTAACCGAAATCGTAGATATGCATGCAGAGGGCGACCAATGCTGAAGAGCGGTAGAGATCTTTATATATATTATGACGATGTCAAGGCTAGAGCCATCTAATTAATAAAGCCGCGTTCACACCGACCCCGGCACAGATAACGGTAGCGAGACAATCGGATCAACCGAGCGACATCCATAGATATCCGTATATTTCCGATTCGGAATGTCGCGAAGTTGCTACGAATGGGTTGCGAGATTGTTGCAAGAAATAAATTCGTTATACGCGCAAAATGTAGTATCCGGTAAAAGTGTGATCATTAGGCGAAACGAAATTCGGAACGTTTTTCTAGTCATCCGATGGTATCGGCTCAGGTGTGACTACAGCTTTAATGAAAGATGCGTATATCTTGTTACGAAGGACTATTGTGGTAATTTATTAATTATTTAAATACGTATTTCTGTTATAGCTTATGCTGGCTAATAAGTTTATTTTTCAATTTTATTTTAATTTTGTTTTTAAACAACATGTTTTTGTTTTTATATGACTTATAAATACTTATGCCTCTTGAGATGGTTAAAATCATTCTCGAAACTCATGCAATTATGGTCACACTAACCTTTGACGGATGTAACATTGTAAGGAAACACACGAGGATGTGGTTCGAGGATGGGTTAAAATGTATTGCTATATACTTTCAATTTCTTCAGTACACCTGCATTCTATGATAATCTCGTTGTTCATATCTATTCGTTAGCTATTTGTTTATTGTTCAGATTTATTCATTATGTGTTTATTATTCAGATCTATTCATTAATTATGTGTTTATTGCAATGGGTATGCATTGATGTTATTGGCAGCATTCACGTATACTGTTGGGTACAAGTCTACCAGACTACCTGTCACTAAAGCAATGTAGACACTTTGAGAACAGCTGCTACACTTGTGACTTTTATTGTACACACACATTTTGCATGTATTATACTAAGGATATACATTACTATATCTTCTCGTAAAATGAATCGATTTGCTATGGAAGTACTAGTAATCGTTGCAGAAGACGTCGGTACTGACACCATCATGGAGGGCAGCTGTTGCCTTTTAGACATTATTTGCTTTGTTCATGAGAGTGGAACGGAATGTTTATTGTGCAACTAGTGACGCGCAATAAGTCGTGAACGTGTTTATTAGACAACTAATTATATATATATAGGAGGATGGCAATTACTTATGTGAGTAATGACTCCAACTGGGAGTGTATGTATACAATCTTGTAATATATAATTATGCTTCCTGCGATAATTAAAAATGTAAATGCCTGAATTATTTGTAAAGATAACTTTTAAGAAATAATAATACAAGATGGATCAATTGTATAAATAATGGTATGTATAATGTGTGTTCGTGATAGTTCTTTTTGTATAATTAATTATAAGTACTATACTAGTGTAAGTGCCTGTTTTGCAAATAATAGCAAACGATAATAGTGCACTAGCTACGATATAGCTCTTAGTGGAATTCAATACATAAAATAGACCAGATACATTAATGTGTATGTGTGTGTGTGTGTGTGTGTGTGTGTGTGTGTGTGTGTGTGTGTGCGTGTGCGTGTGTGTGTGAGAGAGAGAGAGAGAGAGAGAGACAGAGTGAGAGAGAGAGAGGTGAGGGATGGATGGAGATAGAGGGTGTTCTAGAAAAAGAATGAAAGAGAGAAAGTGTGTGTATATGTGTGAGAGAGAGATAGAGATAGAGATTGAGAGAGGGGGGAGAGGGGTGGAGAAAACCAACCCGGAAATACAGAAGGGTGAGGGTTAAAGTATCGCACAAATTCCAACTTCTGCTTTCATCAATCCTAAGCATTCCTTACAGTATAACCTTACTTGACAGCAATATATCGCATCTCTAGCAAACTGTGGTGCCAGATTTATATATGAAGGCTGTGATGATACCAAGTCGTGGCGTGTACATCCATTATTGAGGACGGCGACACCTCAACAGGAGATTGTTTTCCGTACTTCACGCCAACAGACTCCGTGGAGATTATTGATCAACTTAAAACTCACTTATAGAATATTGAAGTCTCTGGGTGCTATCTAATATTGCCGGTGCCATGCACTTATCCTAAAATATACTTACGTTTATAATGTTACAAAGACGTATCCTGTAACTTGAATGGGAGTCAACTGTAGTCGATGTCTGTTTATCAAACTATTGATCAATGATCAGATTATCTCAGTAGTAGGTCTAGTCTACACACACACACACACACACACACACACACACACACACACACACACTACACACACAC
>JAUTBZ010125862.1:0-15101 GCA_032361785.1 Lepetodrilus galriftensis | reverse complement strand
CTTAGATGACAAGTAATTAAACATCACGGATAATACTAGGCACTTTAATTAAAATAGATTGTTGTTATGTCGGGAAAGATTTTTATTCAAACACATGGTTGTCAAATGAATGAGTATGATTCAGCTAAAATGTTGGACGTGCTTAAAGATTCGGATGGTATGGAACTCACTGACAACCCGGATGATGCAGATGTGTTGTTGCTAAATACCTGCTCCATTCGAGAAAAAGCACAGGAGAAAGTTTTTCACCAACTAGGTCGTTGGCGTAAGATAAAAGAGAAGAACCCTAATGTGGTTATTGGGGTAGGGGGTTGTGTTGCTAGTCAAGAAGGTGAAGCATTACAAAAACGTGCACCCGTGGTTGATGTTATATTTGGCCCACAAACTTTACATCGTTTGCCAGAAATGGTTGCAGAGGCTAAAACCACTAAGAAGTTTGTTATTGATATTTCCTTTCCAGAAATTGAAAAGTTTGATCGCCTACCAGAACCCATCGCAGAAGGTGTAAGTGCTTTTGTTTCGATAATGGAAGGCTGTAGTAAATACTGTACTTTTTGTGTTGTGCCTTACACACGTGGTGAAGAAATATCGCGTCCCTTTGATGATGTTATTGCCGAGGTCGCAAAGCTTGCAGAGCAGGGTGTGCGTGAAGTTAATCTACTCGGTCAAAATGTAAATTCATACCGCGGCACTCTGCATGATGGTGATACCGCTGATTTAGCCATGTTGATTCATTATGTCGCAGCGGTTGAGGGCATAGATCGTATTCGTTATACCACTTCCCACCCAGTAGAATTTAGTGATAGTTTAATTCAAGCCTATGCAGAAGTACCTGAGCTGGTTGATCATTTACATTTGCCTATTCAAAGTGGCTCTGATCGTATCTTAGCTGCTATGAAGCGGGGGCATATGGCGATTGAATTTAAACAAAAAATTCGTAAATTACGCGAAGTTCGTCCTAATATAAGTTTATCCTCTGATTTTATTATTGGCTTTCCTGGTGAAACAGATAAAGATTATGAAGACACCATGAATCTGATTGAAGATATTGGTTTTGATAAGAGCTTTAGTTTTATATACAGCGCAAGGCCCGGCACACCAGCCGCATCATTTGAAGATGACGTACCAATGGCTGTAAAGAAAACACGCCTGTTTCGTTTACAACAACGCATCATTGAAATGGAACAAGCAATTAGCCAGAAAATGGTCGGTACAGAGGTCATGGTTTTGGTTGAAAGAGCTTCAAAGAAAGACCCAAATCAAATGGCAGGTCGTACAGAAAATAACCGGATAGTGAATTTTGATGGTGATAAGTCACTTATTGGAAACTTTTCCAAGGTTGAAATTACCCAAGCGCAACCCAATTCTCTTCGTGGTAAACTGGTTTAAATTGTAAAAGTAAAGGATTTAATATGAAGTGGCGTGATAGAAAACAAAGTTCCAACGTGGAAGACAGAAGATCAAGTAGTGGCGGACTAGGTGGTGGGGGTAGGGGATTACCTTCTATTGGTACATTGATGTTCTTGTGGCCTTTAGTCAAACCTTTGTTGCGCTCAAAATTAGGCTTAGCCGTTGTGGGCGTTGGTGCAGCAGCCTATTTCTTTATGCCTTCATTAATGGGCGGAGGTAGTTCAAAACCTGTCAGTGAAGCTGCCGATGATGAGCATGCCGCTTTCATAAAAACAGTAGTGGGTTCAACCGAAACAATCTGGGGCAATATATTTGCTCAAGCTGGTGAACGTTACCCTGTACCTAAGCTAGTATTATATCGTGGTGGAACCAGAAGTGGTTGTGGCCCAGCAAGTGCTGGAATGGGACCTTTTTATTGTCCTGAAGATAAGAAAGTCTATGTTGATTTAAGCTTTTTTAATGACTTAAAAACTAAACATGGAGCGGGGGGAGATTTTGCCCAAGCCTATGTAATTGCGCATGAGGTAGGTCACCATATTCAAAATATGGAAGGTACTTTAGATAAAGTACAACGTGCTAAGCGGCAAGTACGTGGCTCTAAAGATAACCAACTACAGGTAATGGTTGAGTTACAAGCAGATTGTTATGCTGGTGTTTGGGCGCATCACGAACAAAAACTATATGGTTCACTAGAAGCAGGGGATTTAGAAGAAGCCCTAACAGCCGCTGCATCTATAGGTGATGACCGTTTACAAAAGCAAGCACAGGGCTTTGCTATTCCTCATACGTTTACTCATGGTAGTTCCAAACAACGTGTTGAGTGGTTTGCGAAAGGGGTAAAAAGTGGTTTGTTAAGAGATTGTAATACCTTTAACTAACGCTTTACTTAAGGAAAGACTTATTCGCCTTTCCTTAATGAAAATAGGGTCTATTCATTTGAATTAACCCTATTTTGTTATAGCCACTTGTACTTACTTGACTACCGAAGAATAAGAACTAAGCTTATGATGTCAACACCTCTATTTATGGCTCAATCAGAGACCATATATGATGGTGCATAAAATAAGACCTTTTATAGAGGGCAATATAAAAATACACATCAAAGGTAGCGAGTATGATTAATATTTCACAATTAAACGAACAAAATTATAAAATCAAAGAACTCTCAAGTGTTTTACATTATCTAATTTCAAATAAAGAAATGTGTAATACCGAAGTAACGTGTGAACTTTTCCTAAAATATACAGAAGAGGTTACAGACCATCTCTATCTTGAAGAGAAAGATGTTTATCGGCTTTTGCTCAATCATGATAATTTAAAAGTTAGAAACACAAGCAGTGATTTTTTCTCAGGTTCAATTGAAATTAAGCGAGTGTTTAATGAGTATTTAGGGCGCTGGTGTAAAAATAAACAATTGCGAGTAGTAAGGCATGCTGAATTTGTAAAAGATTCAGAAGATATTTTTAGTCTTGTCTTAAATAGAGTCAATGCTGAATCTGATATTTTATATCCAATAGTGCAAGAGGTTTTACAAGAGGGTGTGGCAGCTTAGTTTTATATGGATCAATACTTACTTTATTTAACCGTAACGGCAATTATGGTGGCTAGCCCAGGACCGGGTGTCCTTTTAACTTTAAGCAATGCGATTCGCTATGGCGTAAAGCCAGCATTGGTTGGCATGTTGGGGGTTGCTCTAGGTGTTTTTCTAATAGCGGTAATATCAGCCAGTAGTTTAGGGGTTTTATTGGCAACCTCTGCTATGGCGTTTACGATCATTAAGTTCGTAGGCGCTGCTTACCTTATTTATTTAGGGATAAAATTGTGGCGCTCGCCATCAATAAAACTAGAAGGTGATAGTGGTGCTTATAAGGATAAAAAACCTCAATATGTTTATCGCTTTAAAGAAGGTTTTTTAGTCTCGGTATTAAACCCTAAACCCATATTCTTTTTCATGTCTTTATTCCCTCAGTTTATTAATCATCAGCAAAGTTACCTGATACAGTTTTCTTATTTAACACTGACTTTTTGTGGTTTGATTATTATCTTTCATACTGTGTATGCGCTGGGTGCGAATTCGATTAAAAGCTGGTTATCATCCCCTCGAGGCGCTAAAACGGTTAATAGATTAGGGGGGAGTATCTTTATTTTCTTTGGTCTGGGCTTGGCGTCTTCCCAAAAGTGACAGTTCTTTCGCCACTGACTCATGCAAAGGTCTCAACTTATTATTAAAAAACTAACTAGACTTGATCTATGTACTTGTAAGCTTGGTTTCTATTGTTCATTATCATAAAAGAACAAATGAGCAGCGGAACCGCTTCATGTATGATTTCTTAAAAGATAAAACAGTACTTTATATTGAAGATGAATTGGATGTTTTAAAAAACATTTCAACATTATTACAAAATTTTTTTAGTGCTTTTTACATCGCTTCAGATGGAGAATCTGGATATAAAATTTTTCAGGAAAGAAAGATTGATGTTCTACTGGTAGATATTGAACTACCAAAAATGAATGGCATTGAACTCATTAAAAAAATCAGAAAGAAAAATAAAAACATTCCTATCGTTATTATTTCTGCCTACACTAAAACAGATTATCTTTTAGAATCAGTTGAGCTAAATCTTGATAAATATATTGTTAAGCCTTTAACATCAAAAAAAATACATCAACTACTTACTAAGCTTAATAATGACTTTACGGATAATGATACTCAGGAACTCGCTCCACAATTATTTTTAAAAAAATCCTCATCTACCCTTGTGTTTGGAGAAACAAAAAATAAGTTAACCTCAAAAGAACTTAAATTTCTTACAAAAATAAGCCACAAAAAAGTGATTACTTATGAAGAGATTTATTCTTTATGGGGTGATGATATTCAGCCATCACAAAATGCTGTCAGGTCTTTTATTAAACAGTTACGCAAAAAACTGCCAGAAAACTTCCTTAAAAATAATAACAGCATTGGGTACTATATTGAGAATAGTCACTGATGCTGAAAAAGAATGCTCCAACTAAGATTACGACTTTTATCATCCTTTTTCCCTTAGTCACACTTTTGTTGTATGGAGGATTATCTTATCTATTTTTCTTTTTTACGCAGAAAGAGGAGATTAAAAAAGACCTAGTACGTTATGAAAAAACGTTACTTGAGGCCGAACAAACGAATCTTGAAGAACGCCTAAATAATCTGACTCAATTTATCCGCTATTATGATGGTAGAAGTGGCGAAAAGATTAAAGAAGATGTTAAAAATATTATCAGTGTGACAGCAAATGTTGCTAATAATCTTTACCACCAATATAAAAATACCTTGGATGAAAATGCACTTAAAGCGATGATAAAAAGTGCGTTAAGTAAAATTAAATTTGAAGGAGATATTGGTTACCTCTTTTTATTGGATTTAAAAGGCAATGTTCATATCCACACGGATAAAAAATTAGTGGGTACAAACATTATGAATATTCAGGATGTTAACGGTAAATATATCCTCAAAGAATTTAATAGGGTACTTGAAGAAAAAGGGCAGGGTTTTGTTGATTACTATTGGTATATAGTGGGTGAAAATAAAAAAAATATGCACTATAAAATCTCTTTTGTAAAAAAACTGGATGCCTATGATTGGTATGTGGGAGCCGGTGAGTATTTAAAATATATGACAAAATTTGTGCGTGAAGATATTTTAGAATATGTCAAAGCCAATGCTAAGTTTAAAGATGGTTACTTTTTTATAACCGATTCGATGAATCAACTTGTTTTTCAACCCTTTATTGAAAATAAAGATGTGAGTAAAGCAAATGATCTAAGACGTTTTCGCATAGAAGGTTTATACAAAGATGATAGCCATATTGCCTATACAAAATATATCGCACAGTATGATTGGTATGTGACTGCCGTTAGGGATCTAAAAGGCATACAGGCTAATATTGATTTTAAAAAGAAAGCCAATGAATTATTAAGCACAGCAAATATAAAAACCAATCTCTATTTAATGGTGTTTACATGGTTTATATCGCTACTGCTATCAATATATTTATCTCTATTTATCAATAGATTACTAAGGAGTGATAAAGAAAAACTACATAATGCCAACGAAAAGTTGGTTTTTCAATCACGCCAAGCCTTAATTGGGGAGCTATTCCCAATGATTGCGCATCAGTGGCGTCAACCTATTAATAAGATTGCATCCACATTAGCCTTGCTACGTTTTGATCTTTTAGATAAAAAAATAAGTCATCAAGAAATTGATAAACGCTGCCATAGTATCGAAGATAATATTGAGTTTATGTCTGAGACTATTGATGATTTTAGAACGTTTTATCAGCCTAAAGAAAATAGAGAACAAGAAAATTTAAAGGATCTTATCCATCAATCACTGGATTTTTTAGAAGGTTCAATACGTAAAAAAGACATTCAGATCAGCAAGCAATTAGATGATGTCATGTTTAAAGTTTACAGTAATGAATTTTTGCAGGTAATGATGAATTTAATAAAAAATGCGATCGATTCATCATTACCTGAGCAGAATAAAATTAATATTAAACTCTTCAGGGAGAATACAGGAGACGTCATAATTATTGTAGAAGATAATGGTCGGGGTTTTAATGAAAATGAGTCTGATAAAATTTTTGAGCCTTATTACACCACGAAGAAAGACTCCATGGGAATAGGTCTTTACATGACAAAGATGATTGTCGAAAAACACATGAAAGGTAGTATTAAGGCAGAGATTTTAAATAAAGGAGTGAGGTTTATCGTGAAATTAGGAGCTGTAGAAGATGAAAAGTAGTCAAAAAATTAGTTTTATTTGCTTTTTCTGTATCAATTTATTGATAAGTACGGTGTTTGCAGATGAAATTAAAACAGACTTAGCAACGCGATTCCAAGATAAAAATAATGATTTGCTTGCAGATAGACCGATTGATTCTTCAAAATTGATTGATCCATACACATTGGTATTCGGTACAGTTCCTAGTCATTCTTTTATGTTTAAAAAAGGGGCCAAAGAAGCATTAAAAAAGCACCTGCAAAAAGTCATTGGTAAGCAAGTAGAATTCTTTCCGTATCAGACTAATGCAGCTGAACTTGAAGCGATGCGTTCAGGAATGTTACATATTGCAGGTATGAATACAGGTTCGGTTCCTTCTGCGGTTAATTGTGCTGGCTTCCATTTGTTTGCAATGACAGCTCGAGAAGATGGTGACTATGGGTATACCATGCAACTAATTACTTACCCAGGTAGTGGTATTAATAATGTTTCCGATCTTAAGGGTAAAACTTTGCTTTTTACCAGTGACTCATCAAATTCAGGGCATAAGGCGCCTGTTGCTATACTCAAAGAAAAATTCAAATTAATAGAAGGTGTTGATTATAATTCAAGGTTTTCTGGTAATCATGGTAAGTCAGTCTTACAAGTTGCCACAAGGGAATTTAAAGTAGCAGCAGTAGCCAGTGGCTTTACTAATGCTATGGAGTTGGATGAAAGAATCCCCAAAAGTAGTTTTAAAATGATTTATGAATCAGAAACTTTTCCAAGCACAGGTTATGGTTATAGCCATAAACTTAAACCCGCACTAGCAAAAAAAATAGAGCTTGCTTTCAAAACATTTAGATGGCGAGATACCCCTCAATCTTCGCCTAAAGCCTTTAACAAGTTTAACCAAACTCAGTTTATATCTGCTAATTATAAAAAAATGTGGGGAATCATCCGCACTATTGATAAAGCCAATGGTATTTCATATGAGTGTAAGTAAATAGAGATTTTTGCACGGAGTAGATGAAGAGTAAAAAAAGCCCAAATAAATTCATTGATCTATTTTTGATTCAACTTTGACATCTTTTTGACACACCTACTTGTTAGCCTATGCCTGTAAGGGTATTGGAGTGCTTGTAAGTTTGTATCATTTCTTAATACCTAATTTTAAATATAGAAACTTGATGTTTCATTAAAATAAAGGAAATGACAATGAAAAAAATATTTCAATACAGTGCGATAGCAATGATATCTGCTTTATCTTTAATGGGTTGCGGAGGTGGATCATCTGGTGGTGGAAATCCGGGTGATTCAGGTAGTGGTAGTGGATCTGGTAATGGAAGTGGATCGGGTAATGGCAATCAAAGTAATTACTGTTCATCTGCGGGTTATTTAGGTGGAGATTTCTTAAGTTCAGATAATCTTTTCTTTATCAATAAAAAGGAAGGCTGGGTGACGGCGAAAGAAGCAGAAAATATAGCAAACTTTACCACCCAATTATTACATACAACAGATGAAGGAAAACACTGGACTGTTGTGAACAATAATATGGAGTCGGTTATGTTTAAAAGCCTTAGATTTGTTAATAAAACTGAAGGTTTTTATATGAGTGGCTTCCCTGTAAAAAGAGAACTAAATTATACCAATGATGGTGGAAAATCATGGGTAAAGATAGAGTCAGGTTTACATGGATACTCTGTTAATAGTAAAGAAATCGCAGCTTATACGAGTAATAATAGTGGTGTGATAAATTATATGTCTAGAGCAACCAGAAAAACAATTCGCACGGTCGCACTACCAGAAACTATAGCGCCTGTAGACGCAACAAAAATGTTTTTGACCGAAAAAGGTGATCTTATTCTTGGTTTAGTTAGTAGAGGAACAAAACTTCCTAACGGAGATGTTAAGGTAAATAGCTACTTGGAGATGGCTCGCTTATCAAAGGCAGGTGACTGGTCATTTAATCGTATGCCAGATGAAATAACGCATGTATATCAAACATCTCGATCAATGGATTTTGTTTCTGATAACGTGGGGTATATTGCTGTAACAACAGATGATACGGATCATAAAGCACTTATCTTTAAAACAGTGGATGGGGGTATTAGTTGGTCCAGCGTTTATAACTTAAATGATGCAGGAACAGTTTCATATATTACCTATCTTGACTTTGCGGATGAGAATAACGGTGTTGCTTCTAGTTCACTTGCTTTTTCAGCCCCTTTTAAAACCACTGATGGCAGTGTTACTTGGTCAAATATTTTACCTAAAAATACGCTCATAGCACCTGAAAGTATTAGCTTCCCTGAAGTTGGTTTTGCATATTTATCAGCCACAATGCACCCTTGTAATAATCAAAAAAATGGCCCCATGGTTGTTAAATATCCTTAGTTTTGTAGGATAAGTCTCACTATTTTAAACCCAGCTTCGTGCTGGGTTTTTATTGGGGTGATGTTTTATCCAATAATCATTCCTTTGACATAATTTTGACACACTCTCTTGCTAGCCTTACTCATATCATAAGTTTTGTTAACTATCTTAAGGAAAAGTCATGAATAAAATATCAGTGCTTAGTATCACAATTTCAATACTCTTACTCACAGCCTGCGGTGGCGGATCGGGAGGTGGCGGCTCAGGAGGTGGAGATTCTGGTGGGTCAGGATCAGGTAATGGCTCAGGATCAGGTAATGGATCAGGATCAGGTAATGGATCAGGAGGCGGAAGTGTCACCAATAGTATTAAGCCCGTCACACCGTACACACTAGAAATTACAAATGCATTTGATTCAAAGCAACAGGCAGGTTTTGCAGGTGATATTGAGGTTGTTAAAAAATCAGAAATACTCGGAAACAAGACCTATGATAGTTTGGAATATAAGTTAAGAGATGGCGTACCAAGCCTTAATGTAACTAATGTAAAACGCGTAATTGGAATGGAGTATAGCTGTCCTGAATCGAATAAAGATCTTAAAGGCAGTGGTTCTAATCTTGTAAGTTATGACTATAAAGCAGGAACAGTCACAGTGAACGGCGCAGCATCGGGAAAAATGGTGAGTTGTATTTACACTATCCCTTCATTTGCGGGTAACACTATAACGGATCATGATTCTATCAAGGAGTTGCTAGAAAAGTGGGGAAAAGATTATGAAGACAATGCGATAAGTACTTCAGGCAGTAGCTGTCCTAAACCAGATAATGGTAGTGGTGGCAATACAGACCCGAATGACGATACCCCTAGTAAAGAAGAAATGGAAAGAATGGTAGCAGAGTTGGCTAAGTGTACATTTAGTTTTATTGAAAATCACACGGTTACGGATGATTCTCAGAAGATTCACAAAGTAGCGCAAGGTGGGGGATTTCCTCTAGGTTTGTTGTTGCTTTCTTTGATACCTGCGTTGTTACGCTTTAAAAAGCATTTTAGAGCTCATCAATAGTAATGTTTAAAATGCGAGCCTTGGCTCGCATTTTTTATAATTAAAATAAGCAAGGCTAAGCAGGGCATAAATAGAATTCCAGCCACGTATGGACTGGATTAATTATAATTAAAAAAGGGTTTAAACCATGAAAAACAAGATAATATATTTGATCGTTTTTATAGCGATCGCTTTAGTTGGCTGTGGAGGTAGTTCAGGAAAAAAAGAACCAGTTGTTAAAAAAACATCGTTAAATGGTGTTGTTCAGAAAGGGCCATTCTTACAAGGTTCAGTAGCAAAAATATTTAAGCTTGATAGTCAATATGAACGAACAGCAACCATGATGCAAACAACGCTTAGTAATGACCGAGGTACATATAGCTTTGATGATATAAGTTGGAGCGGGGTTTCTGAAATAGAGGTGAAAGGCCTGTTTTTAGATGAAAATACCGGTGTTCGTACAAAAACAGCAACAGTGACTTCAGTTGTTATGGTCGCTCAAGATGGCACCGTTAATACCAATGTGAATGTACTTACGCATATGGCATCGGGCCAAATAAAAAAATTACTAAAAGAAGGGAAAACGCTACAACAGGCAAATGAAAAGGTGGCGGGTGAAGTATTAAATATCTTAGGAAGAACTAACCTTGGCGTAGATGATTTTGGTGATTTAGATTTGGCAGATATTTTTGGTTCAAATGCCTCTGCAAATAGCGAACTTCTTTTTATCTCTGCTGCTTTGTTAAAATCAAATGATTATATGGCAGATTTAGAAGCGTTATTGACTCTTTATAAAGAGGGAGGGATAGATGCAATATTGGGCTCTGATGTTTATGCAAGGTTGCTACAATATCGTGCAGATATTGATGAAACCACCATTGCAGCTAATATCAATCCTGGTGCTACAGAGGCGCAACTCGCTCAGATAAAAGTTAAACCGATGGCCCAAATAACAAAAATTTTGATGAGAGATGTTATTAGCGTGCGGTTATACGGTACACAATTTAATGCTCAAACACCCGATATAACACTTAGTACAACAGGTGGAGTAGTAGCAAAAGGTGAGGTGATGGTAGCTACTGACAAGAAGTCGGCAACCATTGCAATAAGTGGTGATGTAGGTGGGTGTAAGGATGTTTATGTGAGTGTGCAGGTTGACGGCAGTTCACTGACAGGTACAGTAAACCCCGTAACTTCAAATATACTTAATATGCATCCGTCTACATTGATTTGTGCTGATAATGTACCCTCACTTGGGGAAAATCTATCCCCTGTGGCTATCATAGGCATGTTGGATAATTCAGAAAATGGACAACAAGCAGCTCAAAGTATTACTGTAGCTGTTGGAACCGTTGTTTCTGGGCTTGAAACGTATTATAGCTATGACCAAGACCCATATCCAAATGGGGGGATCGCTCATTGTGAATGGAAAGATGAAAATTCTGCTGTAGTCAAAAGTGCGAGTAATAATGAGTGTGGAATCTATGATAAAGTTTTTAATGTGGTAGGTGACTATACCTATACGCTAACAGTTACTGATAATAGAGGAGCAACTAATAGTAATACGGTTACTATCAAGGTAGCACCGATAAATCCAAATGATACGCCTCCCACGGCAAAGATAGATGAACAAACTACTTCAGTAAATCAAGAAATTTATGCAGGTCATACCCCTCATGCAATGGCAGGTGGTAGTGATGACAAGGGTATTGTTTATTGCAAGTGGACGGATGCGTCAAGAAAAGTGTTAGCTGAAAATACCATAACAATACCGGTAAAAAATCTGGGCTATAGTCAATGTCCTGTCACGTTTCCTACTTTAATGAATGCTGGAGACTATATTTATACTCTGACAATCAGGGATACTGCAGGGCAAGAAGATACGAATGAGTTAAATGTAAAGGTGCTTCCTAATGGTGTACCAACCGCGACTATAGGTGAGAATAGAAATATAGTTGCAGGTACTACGCTCAATATCACAGCCGTAGCATATGATGCAGATGGTGATGCTATGACCTATCAATGGATGTATGGCGTTAAAGGGAGTGGGTCCATGAATGGTGCGGGGAGTAGCATCGATTTTTCACATCAATTTAATGATGTGGGTTTATATGTCATAAGTTTTAGAGTAAGCGATACCCACAATACGAACTCTGTAGTGGAAGTCGAGGTAAATGTAACAGCACCGACTTTAGATGTTGTTATTGTTGAAGATTTAATGTGGGAAGATACACTTCATGCGAGAACAAATACTGTGAGTAGTTGGTCCAGCGCCCAAACGTATTGTGATACTTTTACACTGGGTGGTTTTGATAACTGGAGATTGGCAACAGCAAATGAACTGAGATCAATTATGGCAGGTGTTTTTAGTGATAATACGAAAAGTGCGATTATGGAGGGGTTTGTACAAATCTTACCAAATGAAAATGTTACCTCATGGACCAGTGATAATGCTGGAGTAAAAGCACATCTTGTTGGCTGGTTTACAGGTGGGGATAATAATTTAGATGGTTTAGGCAATGATGAATCTGGCGTAGGCATCCGTTGTGTGCGTTAGTTTTATGTTTTAAAGATTATTTAAAATCAGTCAATTACTGATGAGCTAGAAAAATGCGAGCCTTGGCTCGCATTTTTTATGAAACTGACACAAGTGTGACACACCTATTTGCTATGTTAAATCTATAGCATAGGATATCTTATGAAAGCCCAGTTAGTCTTTATAGTCATATTAACTGCATTGCCTCTATCAGGCTGTGCAGGTGAGTCAGCAAAAAAACTCAAACGATACTCTATTGAATCAGGGATGATTGAATATGATATTAGTGGTGGTGGGGAGAGGATGGGCCATAAAATAAAAACGCATGGTAAAAAAACATTTTATTTCAAAAACTATGGCACATTAAGCATAGAAGAAGAACAATCTATTAGTAAACAAGCAGGCGCAGAAACCAAACGCCATACTATCAAGAAAAACAATAACATCTCTATTTATCATGTTGATTTTATTAATAAAAAAATAATTAAAAGTGTTGATCTTATTGCTGAAGCTTGTTTAAAGTCTAGAATTGATCTGAGTGAGTATAGCCAGAAGCAATTAGCCAAAATGGGCGCGAAAAAAATAGGTGTAGATATGGTGCTAGGTTACCGCTGTGATATTTGGGATACGGTGGAAGATAAGCAATGTCTTTATAAAGACCAGATTCCATTATGGATAGAAGCAACTAACTTAGGCTTAAAGATAAAAATAATGGCAATTAAAGTTGATTTTGATGTGGTAGTACCTGATGAAAAATTCTCCTTACCTAAATTCTCGATTACAACGCAATAAAATGAAATATAACCTTTTTTTATTAAGCTTCTACTTTGTCTCAAGTGTTGTCTTTGCTGATATAAAACCACTGTTTTATAAAGCGTATAACTTTGCAAATAATGATGTACTTAATGTGCGGGAGAAGCCTAATTTTCGCTCTAAAAAAGTGGGAGAAATAGCTTTTGGTATGCATCTTGAACGTAAAGAATGTATCAAAAATCGGAAATCAAAATGGTGCATGGTGAGACCCTTAAATTATGGCGGGGATAAAATACAAGGCTGGGTGAATGCAAAATACATAGCACCTATTCGCTATCAAGAAGGCTATGTTTTATTAAAAAATAAAAAATCAATATGTGACTATGTTTTGAAATGTGAAAACCATGGTAATAAAGCGCAATGTTTAGTGGTTACGGGTATCAGCGATAACAAAAAACTTACTCTATATACCGAATGGATTGATTATCAGCAGTTAAAACCTGCCAGCAACTTTAGTGCAGCAGATGATAATGACTTGAATCCTGAAGGCGGTTTTTGTACTCGCGGAAATTATGTGAAAGAATTTTTCACAAACAAAAAATTTAATGAGCTCTCAAAGGCATTTCCGAACCCAGAATTTCAAACGGTTTTAGCTTTACTTAAAGCGCTGAATAAGCGGGATGAAAGTGCCATTGAGGCATTAATACATCCTCAAAAAGGGATAATACTCAGTGCTTTAAGCTATTTTGATAAAAAAGGCAGTCAAAGGTTTTCACAGAAGAACTTCTTGGATAATTATCAAAGCAGGGTAACACTCAACTGGGGCCAAACCGAAGCGAAAGGTGATGTCATAAAAAAAGATCTTTATGCGTACTTTGAAGATTTGCCAAAAGATATTCCTCATATTGCCAACGTTATTCGCTTAAATGATTTTAAAAACTATCCTAATATTAAAGAACCTAACTTAAAAGCCTATGAAATCTACTGGTATCTAGATGAAAAAAACAAAGAATATGCTTACACAGGCTTGGTTATTATTTTAGCCCCTTATCAAGGCAAATGGGCGGTTGTAGGAATTAGCCGGGATTATTGGACTCCCTAAATGAGAAAGCTTATGCGTAATATGAAAATACTATTTTGGTATCTTATTTTTTCTACATTGATTGTGGCTTGTAGCTCTACTAAGCGTTCAAACATTGAGAATCCAGCTTCAAATATAGCTTTAAGCACACTTGATTCTCTTCCTGATTTTTGTGGAAATTTAGGCTTATTTTACGGTGAGCTTAAATTTCATAAAACACTTAAAGATTATTACATTCACCAGCCACGCTTGAATTACGATTTTAAAATTGAAGGCGTTATAAACCCTAAATACTTGGGAGAAACAGTGGTTATTGTAGGAGATCGTCAAGCGACCTACCCACCTGGTGGTACCCAAGAAGGTCCTTTTCAATCGATCATTAAAAAGGCAAAGCTACTTCAAGTTGCAATAAACAATCAGATTAATCTTAAACAGATTCAGCAAAACTGCCCATGATTAAGACAAGGAAACCCTCATGAAAAAACTAATCACACTTTTATTTATTTTGACCCTCAGTCAGTTTTCAGCCTTTGCTGAGGATAAGCCACAAGCCATGATCGTATTTGATGCTTCTGGCAGTATGTGGGGGCAGATCAATAAAACAGCCAAAATAACCATTGCCAAAAAAGCCTTAAATAAAGTGGTTTCTAATTGGGATGAAAATGTACAGCTTGGCTTAATCAGTTATGGACATCGAAAAAAAGGTGATTGTGATGATATTGAAACGCTGGTAGCGATTGGCCCAATTGATAAAAAAGGCATGATTGCAAAAGTAAAAGCGATTAAACCCAAAGGTAAAACACCGATTAGTCGATCCATTAAGAAAGCAGCAGAAGCACTTAAATATACAGAAGAAAAAGCCACCCTTATCTTAATTAGTGATGGTAAAGAAACCTGTGATGCAGACCCCTGCGAAACAGCTAAAGCCTTAGAAAATGAAGGCATTGATTTTGTTGCCCATGTGATTGGTTTTGATGTAGACAAACAAACAGATAAACAACTTAAATGTATTGCTGATGTAACGGGTGGCGAGTATTTCTCGGCAAAAAATGCATCTGCTTTAAATGATGCAATGAATAGAATTGTTGAAAAAGTACAGAAGGTAGAAGCACCCAAGCCTCCTGTTGTAAAAAACAATTTAGAAATCACCGCTTCAGAA
>JAUTBZ010125851.1:0-15103 GCA_032361785.1 Lepetodrilus galriftensis | reverse complement strand
CCGTAACCTGAAAGTCCGTATCCGCCCCTGGGCTTACCGAAGTGTTGTACCTAAATGTAGGCCTATACTATACAGCTGTTTGCATCATACATAAACATGTGCATGCACACATCAGTATACCGTTTCCTAACATTGGTGGATGTGGTAGGCTACTTATTCAACACCCCGTGCCAATATACTACTAATCTACGGGAGTGTAACCCTAGACGTTAACAAAACGGAGTGCACCTGGGTATCGTTTCTCAAAGCTCTCTTATGCACTAATAGAGACCATAGCGCTCTCTTTGCCGATAGCTAATACACTGCTAAGAGAGTGCTGTGGTCTCTTAGCGGATAAGATAGCTTCGAGAAACGATACCCAGGCCCATAGATGCATCGTGAGTGCACTCCGTTGTAGGATACAGACATGTAGGCCTATATCTGCTTGCTACAGTCTCAGATTATACAGTAGGTGCGATGTAATATAGAAGCATGCTAATCTAATCTACAATTAAGGGAGTTTAAACGTTCATAGCTGTTTGGTGGTTCAGTTAGAAGATGACCTTCGTGTAAGTTATTTTTAATCTGGCCTCCGTTTCAGAAAACTAGCTATATACGTATGTGTAGGTTGTATCATCTATTTAACTAATTAGGAGGTTAATTGTAGTTCAATCAAGGTATACCTGCCTACATCGTGGAGACGCAATGCTCAACCAACAACTCCAAACTTTGCAGAGCTATATAGCATTGATGTTATACTTGAAGACACTATTGAAGGTTATGTAATTCTAACCAGCGTTGTAAAATGGGAATTAATGTATTCCTTACGGCGTTGCCAGCCTGTCATATATATATATACATCGTAACCGTAACATTCTTTGAATAGTTTCAACTCACTGGAATAATTATAATATTAGTATCTGATATCTATGAACACGGTCTCATACATTGGTGTTTACCTGATGGAAAATACAAATTAAGATTAATAGCCTACATGGCTATTTTATGTAACTTTAAGTATGGCATTAATGCATTAAGTATGCGAGGCCATTTCTGTTATGGATTATCAAACCTATGTCCTGCTCGCCTATAATGTGTGTCCGTTAAGAATTATGAGAGAGAAAGGAATTGGTAATCACAGAAATATATCTATTCACCTCCACGAGTTGGTGTACAGATCCTGAAAACAAATATGAAACAAATAATTATAGTATGTAGACAAAGTTGCTTCATCTCCATAGTAATTGCTAACATGCTTAAATTGGTCAGATTGCAATCTTGGAAGTGATTTATGGTTTTGTAGTTTATAGTTTTCTGTAATGGTCACACTATTTTAATGCCAATTTAAAAGTAAATGTGTGATTTGACAGCCTCTTGATATTAGCCACACCCCTTTCAAAAATCCTGGATCCGCCACTGCCTATACCGTCTTTGCAACTGCTTTAAATTAATTATGTTATCAGTAGGCCGACGACATGCCTATTTGACTTCATCATTTCCGTTTTCAATGCCAGATAAACGTGAGTTGTCCAGAGATAATTATACTTTTTTATATTGAAACGGGTCATACAGAAGTGATGAACGCGTTATGATCGAACGACTACTATCCAGAAGAAAAATGAACATTCATATGTATTCGAACCCACTTCGATAGAGCGAAACGAAGTAAGGATAGTTGGAATGAAGTCGTCTTAATTAATCGGCCCGAATATTCTCGCAGGAGGGCTGGTTTATCATATGACCCGAGCGCACCGCAATGGACAATGATGCCACAGAGGAATCAATAGGCAGATTTGGCTTCTTGTGTTGGTCGAACTCCAATTGGCATGGCGGTGTCAATAGGGAGCTGATTGCGGGAACAATCCGAGGCAGTGTGCTAAGACCATGAAGCTTTCTTTGTAGTAATGAAGTACGTCGGATCCGCGTAACATGGTCACTTTTCATATGAGCACATAAACCTCTCAGCCAAATAAACCACTCTTCCCCAAAATAACCAAAAATAAATGAGAGGAAAAAAACCACTCACATTGATATTAAAAAAATCACGTGATCAAACATGGGCCTTTTGATTGGTCAACTTTATTGAAGGAACAGAGAAAGGCAGATATGTTCATTGTGTTTACACCAATAAGAAATACTCTTCGCTTGGCAGGAAATCGATGTAAGTATGGTGGACCGTTTCGGACAACTCAATTTTTCGGCTTTGTTCTTCGTAATAAAGCCAATCTGAATTGATTGCTAGTGTCATAAATCGTATGAGGAATAGTTCCACTGATCAATCCACGTTTACGTCCTGTAGTTCGCTGATAATTGTACACTTGTTAACAGGCACTAATGTAGTGCATACACAATGGGGGAGGGGGAGAGGCACTCAATGCACATTTATGTTCCGTGTTTTTTTGTTATACGTGTGCGCGCGTGTTATAATAGCCCGTACAGTAGAGCACGAACAACAGGATAACAACCAATGCACTTGTATGTACTTGTTTTGTCTATAATAACTGCAGATGTTATGTAACAGATAGTACTGTAGTGCCTGCATGCTGAGCAAATGACACTTTATTAAACTATTCTTAGTCCTCTTCTTCTTCTTCTTCTTCTTTTTCTTCTTCTTTTTTTTCTTATTTTCTTATTTTTCTTTATTCTTGTTGTTGTTATTTTTGTTCTTCTTCTTGTTCTTCTTCTTCTTAGTCTTGTTCTTATTCCTGTTGTTGTTCTTGTTGTTCTTGTTGTTCTTCTTGTTGTTGTTCTTATTATTCTTGCTCTTATTCTTGTTCTTCTTATTCTTGTTCTTATTCTTGTTCTTATTCTTGTTCTTATTCTTGTTGTTCTTATTCTTGTTCTTATTCTTGTTCTTATTCTTGTTCTTATTCATTCTTGTTCTTATTCTTGTTCTTATTCTTGTTCTTATTCTTGTTCTTATTCTTGTTCTTATTCTTGTTCTTATTCTTCTTGTTGTTTGTGTTCTTATTCTTGTTCTTATTCTAGTTCTTATTCTTGTTATTATTCTTGTTCTTAGTCTTGTTGTTGTTTTTGTTCTTGCTCTTATTCTTGGTCGTGTTCTTCTTATACTTGTTGTTGTTCTTGTTGTTATTGTTATTGTTCGCGTTCTTGTTATTGTTCCTATTTGTCTACATACATATATTTGGTAACAAGCCACATATTCCGCATACTTCTCTGAATGTAAATGTCTTCATTTGTGTTATCTCCATGTATAGTACTAAAGATGTGTTATCTCCATGTATAGTACTAAAGATCGCAAAAATGCAAGACAAAATTATGAACATATTTTAAACCAGTGGGACGTAGGGAAAATGCAGCTTGTTGCTAAATATAGTCTTGTGTAGATAAATTAAATGTATGTAATTTCAAGTAAAATACATTTGACCATTAAATATGTCAACTAACCGTGAGTGTAGGCCTTTATGACAATATTTCCCGTGTAAGAAGACGAAATTAAAACAGTTCAGAAACAGTTATTTCCGGAAATTTAAAAAAAAGGTAATATTGAAAATAATATTTTTTATTTAGACGTACATTTGCAAATGGCAAACTATCCGTGTTTTAAATCTGACATATCTGACCCCGAGATTACGAAACATTTCTGAGTACGATTTCATGCTCAACTCATGCTCATGTTCATAAATCCCCATATCAAATCTGAGCTTGCATAGTGCATCGTACTCAAAAGGTTTCGTAATCTCGGGCACGACCTCTGTATCATAACTCCAGTACCTGTTTCCATAGACGCAACAAGTCAGTTGGAACTCAGGTTTAGTTTTCTCTCTAGAAGTGAACATTGCTGAATAAAACTAATAATTATTTTAGTCACACGTTTATTTCTAGAAATCACTCATATTTGTATGTGCCAATGCATTCATGAATGCGATGTATCGTCATGGAGTATACTCCCCAGGGAGTTGATAAGGAATTGAGTGCACACAGATTCATTGACCGGGGTAATACTGTGGCACCATGAGAATGTGTACGACATGGAATAGGCGCGTTATAAATATGCATTATTATTATTATTATTATTATTAACTATATCTCAAAGCATGACAGCGGATACACATTTACCACCGCTGAATGTCCTATATCTGTTCTCGTGGCCTTCGAAGAATTACTAACATTAAATGCAATAAAAACGTTGCCCATGCAGCGATAATAGGTTTAGAAAATAAAGAACATATATATTACATATACACACATTAGTTTAAATGGTATCTACTTTAACAATTATGCTTGGCATTATACGATTGGATAATAGATATTATCATGTTTTTTCTTTTAGACATTGATATGAAATCTAAAGTTCAAACAGTGAGTCTATGTTAAGTAAGTATGAATACACATCATGATGCAGACATGGTGTATGGCGATGTAGTCTATAAGTCTAGTACTCACGGTAATGTCATGTTTTACATAATTACATGAGAGATACAGTTTAAACTTTAAAGGCATACTATCACAGATTAAGTTGTCGTTTTGGACCGAATAAGAGTTAAACATGCAAAGTACATGCTCTTATAGCGGCCGCACACTAGCGATTTCCGTCGGAATTCGGTCGTCAAGTGTGAGGTGCTCCAAATATCAGAACATGCTAGATAATGTGCGATCGCTCGGCGAGACTAACTATCGCAGTCGCCGGCCAGCGCAAACTTGCGATTTTACGTTGGCCGACGAAAATCGTCGACGGAAATCGCTAGTGTCATTAGCATACACATCATCGCTATTGTACCTACAAATATATGTTTACAGTTGTAGGATAGGTAAGATTCCATTGCAGTTTACACTTTCTGGTATAACCCGTATCACATACGTACAATATCATATTTCCTCTGGTTTCCTGACTATAAGGAAGATAAGTTTACTCATTGAACGTAATCTTTCACGACCAATGGCATGAATGGGACCAGTATGTGCGAATCGTAGCTAATTAATAAATATTAATACAAATTAAAATATTGATAACTAGTGAGACATGTGGAATAAGTAACTGATTGTATAAAGTACTTGTGTAGTCAAAACAAATACATTTATTTTCAGGTACAACCGTTCTAGACCACTATATCGGTCAACCATATGTGATAGTATGCCTTTAAACGCATACCTTCCTGTAATTTATATACGAACGGCTCCGTGATTTAGATAACCCTTTAGGCTAACATATATTTTCAAAGCATAAAAATGACCATGTTTATATACTTTTGAAATATCTATGAACATATTTTATCTTTTATAAAATACCATTCATCAATATATAGATGCACTCTATTTTTATTTGGTATATTATTAGTATATACCATCTAAACATGAAGCATAGGAATAATAGGAATAATACAATAGTAATAATAATAATAACAGATATGATGCTGCTGCTGATGATACCAACAACAAAAACAACAACAACAACAACAACAACAATAACACAATTTATTAGTAGTATTACTTATGATTATTAATTGTATTATAATAAAAATCCTCTCTTCCTCTCCGTGTCCCCGTTGTACAAAGTAGCTCGTATGGCTTAGTTACGTCAATAATAAACTCTGACAATCACATAAATCTATCGTTATTAGCTTGAGGAAATCAGTATATTTCTATATGTTCTTATTCTGTCAGCTGAGATAATCCAGTGAAAGATTAACAATACTATCTATATTACCCATCACTGTTTTTTCTTTTCTAAACTCAGCATTCCCAACGAAGTGTATATAGCGCAAACGACCTACATAACCAGTCAATCTGGACCCATCCTCGTCATGGAATCAACACATATTTTACGACCGATCTTCCCCTTTAAACAAAGATTTCACACCGAATCGATAATCGCAATACCAAAGCTGTATTAATGTGCATGGGATATAAGCGACAGCTGCATGTATCTGCCAATGAGTATTTGTACCAGTATGTCGTTAGATCATAGTACCACAAAGCACATTCGAGCTACGTTGAAAACAGAATATTAATTCGACGGTACCTAAGCGGAGCGGAGGGACACCCCAGACACAGTATTAAGTAGATCGTGTGAAACAGTGCCTTTATCTAATCTGATAAATTTATATCGCCACCTTTCTGAAAGCCGAGATTCAAACTAATACAATACAGAGAAGACTTCCGCCAACAGTGCTGCAGAAACCATTTCCCAACTCAGAGACAGCGGAGGGATATGTTGAATCGAACGCCGCTCATAGTCCAAGCTGAGCGAGTCGATCGATATCCCTCACAGACGATAACTCAATAGCAGCAGAGGGGGCGGACGAGTCCATATTGGTCAGGCAGGCACGCTATCATCGTCCACAGCCGTACATATATTTACATCCCGACCGTGACTGCTTTCAGTGTTACCGGAATGCTCCCCCAGCTGATCTGTAAGTAGCGGTGTATGTAGAAAGCCAGTACCGCACGACGTCACCTGCCCTACCTGGCACCCCCCTCATTTCCAGTAAGATTGATCGATGCCTGTGCCTCTCGCAGTCTCTCCGTGTGTCTGCCTGGTTTCCAAGAACAGTTAACAATTCCTTGTATAGTGGAATCTGTACTCAAGATTCCCGACTTAACAACGATGGCGTGAGTCAATGATGGAGGGACGGAGAGCCATCTGTTAACGACCTTGCTATGATGGCTGTGTGGATTTAGAAGTGATCGTCTGCTGTGAAGAAATGGCGGCAAGCTCGCACCGGAGGAAAGCGAAAGGTGAGACTCATAGAAGCATTCCGTGTCGCTTCCTTCAAGCCGCCCGCCACTTCAGCTTTACCCCAGCCTCGTGGAACACAGTCAGAGCTGCCTATGCTATGAAGATTCCCCCGTTGTTCTTGACCAGATAATAAGTTCTATCCCTGTCTTATAGTCATCTCTCAAAGGAGCGTGAGAAAAGAATCGAGTGGAATGATATGTTCCAATTTCCATGGTATGTGGCTCCGACGGGAGGGTTCTAGAATCCATGATGGTGGCCAACACAGCAGATATAGCTACTTGTGCCGTGTATATGTGTTTGCAGTCTCTCATCCTCACCTACGCCCGTGTCGCTCCAGATATACCAAAGATCGGATTCCCTTCGTACCCTGAGAGCCACTATGAAAAGTACAGCATCTCGACGGATTTTAAGCGTTCCCTACGTTCACAAGGGGAGATAACTTATTCTACTTTATCCGGTGCCACCCCGGGGGACCACTACACGTCGCCTTCGGCTACAGAAGTTCTCGTATTCTTTGATAAGGTTAACCGAGGTCTTCTCGATCTGTGTGGGAAAAATGTCATCACCAATCCTGTGAATAGTTACAAGTTCCCTGCCAAATACTTCTCCAAACCATTCAACCAGCAACTTAAAAAGGCCATCGATCTATCCAACACGCTCAACGATTATTTCTTATACACGAATAAAAAACACTGCCTATACAATGATCCTATGTATTTTGCCTTAACTCAAACCATTGTCGAGAACGATCACAATATTATCGGATGTGGCATTGCCTTTGACAAAGAGCAGTACTTGAACCACAACAGTACCTCGTTCTTTCCGTACACGTACAAGGCGGGTACATTACGTGACAGAGTGGTATCTTCCGAAATAGGCACCTTCTACCAGTACGTAACTACGAAGTGGTTTAAATCTCATAAACTGAAAAAGATACAATTAGGACGAACAAGGGAATTTATTTTTGCAAATCAAAGTGATATTGGAAGTTACCAAAGTTATGACTTCCGACGAAATTCTACTATTGTGGTGTCGGAGAAAGATGGGTTCTTTGGCCACCCTTATTTTGACTGTCAACTCCACCAATGGATCATTCAGTACTCTGTCCCATTTTATCAACAGAAAGGCCAATTTCCAATACTCAAGTAAGTAATCAATGTTGTAAGTTGTACACACACTATGCAACAGCTACACAAACGTATGTTTCACTACTCCAGAATACAGAATATTCAATAGAAGTTCTGCATATACAGATACTAGGTACTGGACGCTGGGGACGCATACCTGCTTGTGTACCAGAGTTCTGCTTACATCTGCATAATACGTATTCAACAAAGTGTACACAACATTGACATGCATATTGATCGGGCACATACATCATGCTGAATCACACACACAGGCAAGTCAACGCTCTGCGACACACTCATGTGTTTAATATATGTATATGCATTGTCTATACTTCGCCCAGTATAAATATACCTAGTGTTCGTGGACCCATTGTTAATACAATACAAGTGTGCACTTGATTGCAAGCATCGATTATCACGCAGTATTCTCACACGATATTCGCATAATGACTTGACCATAGAGACATTGCAATTGGTCTTGACCCGTAAAGAGGAGCAACACAATCCCAAAGCATCGCATATTTGTATCTATTGTACCCGTACAGGCACGCTGAAGCTATGGATCCACGTTCCGTACAACAGCTGATACCTAAATAACTTGGCATCGAACTCGGAAAGATTAAGTGATGAGAAAAGCGTCAAACATTGCAGAGACTTTATAATGAAACCAGTCTTTGCAGGAAGTTGAAAATATGACATGAGTAGTGTGGGTATGTGTGCGTGTGCGTCAAGGTATGAACATGTTTATGTAACACGTATGTATATAATGACACCACATACCAGTACCTATCTGATAAACAAAGCTGCGCATGAACGTACGGTGTAATTAACGAAATCGATTTCGGATACCTGGTCCAAGGTGTGCTTTAGTGTTGTTTAACATCATCCAATAACATGTCTTCATGTTCATGATAATAAAGCACGAGACCTGACGTGATATTGCCCATGATACATTACCCTCATGTGGCATTTAAACTACTACACTTTACGATATTTCATGACAAAATATGTGACATCTTGTAAGGTGTTGAATGTGCGTGTGAGTTTGTTTGTGCAATGGGGAGAAATATATCTTGAAAGACATGTTCAAAGGTGGTAAATTCCATCTCGTGTGTGTGTCTCTTGACATATTTTCATTTTAAACAAATATGGCGACCCCCATGATGCATTGGGAGAGCATAAACAGATACGAAAGAACACGGAATTATTTGATGTATAATCGTCCAAATTGCGTGTGTATCACTATATTGCTTTTGTGTTAGCATACACTAAGTGAAGGGCATCTTCTTCTGAGCAAAATTAGGGATAATTAGCAATGGGTTCCTCGATAAGACGACAAACAGGCAAGGGAAAAGAGACTCAATATAAAATCCAATATGGCGGAAGAATGGATCGTCTTAGATGGGTCACGTCTAGGAATGGTATCGCCATGGTGGCAAATTGGCTCGTGTCACTTACAGGAACGCTTGTTGACAAAGTATGCGTTTTCGTGTTGTTCTGTCGTTAGACAAGTGTCACAAGCGAAATGGTGAAGATAATTTTGTGTCTTTATATGTTGCCATTACTGATATGTGGAAGCTAGGTTCATGGCATGGCTTACTATTACAAGTGTGTTCATGACGTTGCTTGGCATTGCTTACTACTACAATGCAATATGTTCATGACATTGCTTACTACTACAAGGCAATATGTTCATGGCATTGCTTACTACTACAAGGCAATATGTTCATGGCATTGCTTACTACTACAAGGCAATATGTTCATGACATTGCTTACTACTACAATGCAATATGTTCATGACATTGCTTACTACTACAAGGTAATATGTTCATGACATTGCTTACTACTACAAGGCAAGTTCATGGCATTGCTTACTACTACAAGGCAATATGTTCATGACATTGCTTACTACTACAAGGCAATATGTTCATGACATTGCTTACTACTACAATTATGTTCATGACGTTGCTTGGCATTGCTTACTATTACAAAGGCAATATGTTCATGGTACTGTTTGTACATTGTACTAGGGCATTGATTGTATATAGCATATTAATAATGCAAGAACGTTCACGGTGTTGGTGCATATATATGTTCGGAGTATTTCTTATATCTGTAATAAAAATGTCTTCATGACATTGTAGAGACTTATTATCAAGGCATCGGTTATGCAGATATGGGTTCAACACATAGTACTGTCATCATAATGTCACTGCTCATGGTACTGGGTAGTACTACTACTGTATGGAGGCCAAAGTCTAACATTTGAGTGCAATGAATTGTTCATGTTTTAGTGTTGTAAGGACAAACATTCTGGGAATGCTTATTAGTTTTAGTACTTCTGTTGACAGTGGTTGAAGGCTTTGGCGAATTATTACAAGGATTTTCTTCAGGATATGAGGAATTATGTTATGATAATGATTGCTGTTCAATGTGTTGCTTACATTGATGTGGGGCAATGTGGAGCAACACTTAATAATTTATTAATTTTAGCATGTACAATAACAATGGGTGTACAGTCATACCCCGACCTTCATCATAATACTAACATAGTATGTGCTATTAGAACATATGTCAAATATCAACTTATATCCTGCATTATTAATGCGCACAATAGCGATGAACGTACCAAAGAACTCGCTCACGCATCTTAATCTCAATTATCTTGCATTCTGATCGTGTATACTGCCGTGATACCCACATAGATGGATATCAGTAACAATTAATTAGTACCCAAACTAAGGGACCATTTCATAACTGAAACAATAAATGCCATATTTAGGAAGAGAAAACAATGACATTTGAAAAGCATTTGATATAGGTTATGTATATGTCATGGTATTAGATTTAGTGGTTATATGACAAGCTTGCCCAATTTGTCACCGACAAGGAATCCATACTGTGTCAAATTGCACCTCTCTCTCTCTCTCTCTCTCTCTCTCTCTCTCTCTCTCTCTCTCTCTCTCTCTCTCTCTCTCTCTCTCTCTCTCTCTGTCTCTCTCTTTCAGAAATGCCATCTGTCATTTAGCGGATGTTCAATCGACATAATGGTATGTGCTTCGAGAATGAGCAAATACGTGTTACGGATTAATCAGATTCTATGACGTTCCAGGAATACCATCCAATATAATGTTGGTGAAGGAATACTTCAGGAATATATTTTGAACAAGCTCCGTATTCATTACAATGAAGGGTATTATTTAGCGAAAAAGTCGTCTTTGTGTTATGTAAACGATTGTTCACATACATATATTTGGAACACATTATGTATTTGAAATAATTTCTAGATTTCAGGTGATCATTGTACCAGATATCAACAGAACGTATAACGATTCGTTTCCTCTAAATGTTCACATGACGATAACTGGTAGTAAGAGATCTGAAAATACGATCAAATATCTTTCGAATCGTGTGGTCTGACCATAGTCAACGAACATGTTTGTAAGCCATATAGGCCCGTGTGATTAGAACCTAAAAGCTACAATGTTTATATATAATAGTCTGGCAAGTAATGTTATAAACCAATATGTTTGTAAGATTAAGAAGTTTCGAATCGAAAACCACCAATCACCGTATGGACCTATTGTATGTACAGGATACACAGTGGCGTGGAATAAAGCATGATTCAAAATTACGGGATGAGGCATTCTTTAGTGTGGCTGTACTGAGATTTAACTATGAACCAAATCCTATTTATTTGGTTTATATTCCCAACTCCTACAAACTCTCAAGAGCATAGGCAACCAATAATAATGGCACTATTATTAGTTAATATTAAAGAAGCAGTATCCGTGTGGGTTCAAAACAACATCGTTTCGTTATCGTCCAATCATGTTAAGTAACTGTCCACATTTTTTTACTCAACGTAAGTTAATTAGACTGTAGGGTAGAGCTATTTGGATACATAAATCAGGATTGTTGTCAAGTGCCAGCCTTCAAAACAAACACGGTATGAGATATGAGGAGGTGTAAGGCATTTCACATATTTTGATAAGTAACATTTCTGTCAACTTTAACCTAAAATACCGAAGCAAGTCTACTTCTGATATTCTGTGTGTAAAGCCGCGATGACACCACGCACGATAGTGATAACAAAATTGTTCAATAAAATCGCTAGAAGAGATAAATGCAGTACCCTGGCATAGTGCAACTATATATCGCTAACGTGATTTCGTTAAGTACTACAAAACGAAAATCGGAACGTTTTTATCTTTAAATATCATTATCGTTTTCTATGCGACAGCTACTGGGCAACGAAATTCGGGACGTTTTTCTCGTTTTCGTTATCGGACTTGGTGTGTACACGGCTTACCTTGCATGAAAATCATAAAACTATTGAGCGCAAATAAAGAAAATACAAAAACAAAACAATCCTATCGTACAGAAGCACGACAGCTTGTACATAACACATCATCAGACGTTTGCAAGAATGGCCGATATATACCCCGAAGGATAGATCGATGTTCATTTCTGTCCATCAAACCTATCACCATCCTTTGATTGAAAGCATTTGCTGACCTGCCGACACCGAAGCAATGGTAATGCAGATCTCTCTCCCGAGTCGCCAGCAGTAAGTGAAGCTAGCTCGGGGTGTCAATTAGTGACCTTAAGACGCCTGTAGGAATGTGTACCATGCAGTACTGACGAAAGCAACGGTACTGATTAGGCGAAAGTGCATTTGAAGATACAAATGCATGGGGATGTGGAATAATCACGAATCGAAACCTATGTGCATCGTCGGTAGTGTCGTAAGAAGGAATGGACAGACGCATGCCCACGAAGACAAAGCCGTGGCAACGTGTCGTGGAACATCTACAAGTGTGGTACTCCGAATGTAGATCTATCAGAATTGAGTGGTAAAAAGTGAAAGTGACCTTTTAAGATGCTAAATAGGTTTCCTCCCGCGTTCCTAAACATTAGTGGGTGTTTAGGCCAGTTTCAAAACAGAACAGAACAGAATGGAACATTTACTTACTTATAGGCTGAGAACCTCAACAACATATATTATGGGATGCACACACATATAGGCCTACATTACAAAAGGAAGCATGGTAGTCGCAGCCAGGGATTTATCTAGAGAGTTTTTCGTTTCACAGCGTTATTAATCATAATATTTAATAGTATTGACGGACTACACTGAGATGTTCCAGACCTGTAATTTCCCTTGTTCTTAGGTTAACTGATAACACCATATGCAATGCAAGTATTATTAATGAAAGTAATGGTAGTAAGTATACGTGTTTGTCCTGCATACCAACAAATACCATTCCTTCCTCTTACCTTTCTGAACAACTACAATAAATCCATATAACAATAAACAAACAAAAAGAGACTAACTATGCTTTGTCGAGTCGAATGGTGGAACGAGCAAGGACAACGTACATCTGCGACATTTATACAACATATATGTCCATGGCGGAGAGACAATGCTGCGCGATGAAGGATAACAACGTACATTTAAGCCAGTCTTTACTTGCAAATGATAGACTGCTATATGATTGATGAAAACATACGCTGAAATGTTATAGTATTTATCGTGTAGTGAACATTGTATTTAAACTGCATCTATACATGGTTATGTTTTCAGAAAGCTGGCGGTCCATATCCAGCTCGACAATACATTAATCTATAGTATTTATTATATTTTGCGACGGGTCATAAAATATAGACCGCAATCTTCTTGTTCAAATATCTCTAACATTCGGATCGAAGGAAGGACATTACATGACCACGGAGATAGGAAGGAATCCATAACCAAAAAAACCCGCCCCTACCAATTCCGATCAACCAAGCGACATATGAGAAGTTGATACGGTTGGCTCTTACCAATCAAATTGAAATTTTAAGAAATATTATGTCATACAATTTCTGTACCTGTTAATAAACTTTGAAAAATAAAGAAATTATAAAAAAAAATATAAAAAATCCTGGTCATATTTCGTTAGGATTATCTAGTCGACACGTGAAGTGATAAAAGTTTTATATTATATTTAATAGTCATTCGACACTTCTCGGCGACATATATAACATAAACTGGCCAGAGGTCTAGAATTCCTTAATGGAAACCTTGCTAAGATATATAGATATACACACACACATACATATGGTCCCATTACGTTTCTCATTCTATCCGAATGCCATCTCTAGATCTCGTGCTGGTAATTCACGAATAGGGGACTCGGTAACATCATTACGCCTAAACTGAATAGGTGAACATTGATTGGATAACACTGGAAGAGGTCTCGGCCAATCAAACTAGCGCGGTCAATGGGGCACTTGGGTATTCGACATTATCGACATAAAGGCTGTAAATTGGACAGTGGAAATTTGTGTTAAAGTCCACTTGTTAACATACACGCATTGAACACTATACGAAGGCAAATGAAAGCATGAGGCGTTGATTTCATGTCATTAAGCCCAATGTAAAGATCGTTCTGTTGAATGAAACAAATTTGGACCTTTTGCTGTTTGATCAAAATGATTTGAACGATGGTCCTCTTATCAGAGCAATATTGTAAAGGAATCGATTGAATCTATAGACAACGGTTAGGTTCAGTGAGTCAAGCATACGTATAGATGCAAGATTTCAATATGTGATAAAATACTGAAATAGGTTTCAGCGGTAAACTCTGACATAACTGTAATGATAAATCTTGCACTATTCATCAACTGCCTGCATCAATTCAGACACATTTCCAGGTGATTGATGCAATGGGGACTTATTTATGCTTGTATATAATGCTAGCTGGTTATATAAAGGTTATGTACTGTTCTATTCTGACTGATAATGAGAGCTGTGTCGCTATTCTCTTCCTGGGGTGCCTTACACTAAATGAAAGAGTTTGTATACATCATGTTACTCATTGTATAACACCAACTGTCAGTATTAATTACTATTGACTACTAACAGTGGCGACTAATGTAATTCCATCTACCACCTGAAAGTGTGTCTGAATTGACGTAATCTATTAAAAAGTGCAGGATTTATCATTACAGGATTTATCATTATCGTGATATTAGACTTTGATACTGAAGGAGTTTCAGTATTCAGTCCGAGCTATTATTAGTACAAGGAGAACAACTATTATATTATTATTATTATTATTATTATTATATCTTTTTATTCAATTATATATATATTTTATATGAATTGTATAAATTATATTATTAGTAGTCTAGTAATTATTAAGAACGATATCAAAACACACGAGGGTGAGATTCTATTTATCACCCAATCTAGGCTTTGAGAGTAGATATATGCTGTAGATAAAATTGTTATCTCCCGGAGATAACACAA
>JAUTBZ010125840.1:0-15104 GCA_032361785.1 Lepetodrilus galriftensis | reverse complement strand
GGGAATCAACCTCAGAACTTTGCATTGAATTGCTCCATTACCTCATAGCATCACATCATGATTGATGTTATATGTTTTTGATCTTGAAATCCGGTAAAAATTGAATAAAATCGATGTTGCGTTTTCAATGTGCTTCAGTATATAAGAGATGGCTACGATAGTGCTTATGGCCTCGTAGTAGATATGAGAGCTTGGTACCCAGGATAATCAGGTTCTCTCACCTCCGAAGCGATCTCTGTGTACTCCTTTATTCTCTCCACGGACACCACCTGTGTCTCCAGGTCAGAGGTCATCCGAACAAGCCAGTTCAAGTTTCCAGTAATCTGCAATCACACATGTAAGCACTATTTCAAATCCAGTCTCACTGTCAGAATTGTCATGCCCAAGATAATGAACATTTATGAGTACAATTTCATGCTCAAGCTCAAATTGTATATTTTAATGTGGTTGTGTAACTGTGATTATGATAGACTACATGGTTTGCTAATTAGACTGTGATTGTGTAACTGTGGTTGTGAGAGACATGATTGCAAAACTGTGGTAGTGTAACTGTGGTGGTGAGAGAATGTGGTTCGTTAGTTAGACTGTGGTTCGTTAGTTAGACTGTGGTTTGTTAGTTAGACTGTGGCTTTGCAAGTTAAGTCTGTGGTTGTGAGTGACCTCTGACCTCCAGAGCGTATGAGATGGACAGCCCGACCAGGCCGCCAGTGATGTTGTCCCTAGACAGGACTGCAAACAGCACGGCAGCCAGGATGACGACGCCACCCAAAAACTCCAGACGAATTGCCAGCCACCTGGTGACAGGGACAGGCGACACATGTTAAAGGGGAATAATTCTTCAACACAAGTTGTTGCTTTGGTAATATTATTATATACATCGTTATTTTATTATTTAAACAATTATTTAATTAATTTCTCAAAATGGTCTGTTTACCAGTTGGCTGTGTATCCAGCAAATGCAAACCGCTGATGGTTATCAACTCTGTTCTCAGATTCCTGAATAAACCTGCGAGTGGCGCCGTATGATCGAATGCTGCTGGCACCTGACACTGTTTCTCCAAAGTGGCTGTAGATTGGCGAGCGCGTCTTTGACTCCAGTCTCTTAACTTGGCGAGACGTCGGAATGTAAAACCTCTGAGGAACAACCATTACTAACCATTACTAACATTAAATGTACTAAAATGTCAAGTATACTTATTAGTAATCAAATGCAGAATATCGCTATTTAAGAATTATATGTTGCAAAACACAAACATAAAATGTATCATGATATTCATAATTACTTGATGCAATTCCTAGATGAAGAAAAATAAAGTTATCTGAATGAATGAGTAAAAATACTACTACCAACATATATACGTTTTTATCGCACCAAATCGAGTCAATGGATCAGCGTGCTATCATTTTTCTTCTCAACTCCCTGGGGAGTATACAACTAGGCTATGAAGGAGTACTGACCTGTATGAAGAAGTAGAGTATGAAGAGCGGTACGATCATGACCAGGAAGATAGGGGTGCTGTAGCTTATCACCACCACAGATCCAATACAGATCAGCATACAGTCTGTCCACATCTCGAACGTCTGCGGCAGTTCGGTGTCGACGGTGTCCATGTCTTGGGAGAAGCGGTTGACGATGCGTCCAGTCGGCGTGGAGTCAAAGAATGACATCGGTGCCTTAAATATTCTGCTGAGCATACGCCAGTGGAGAATCCGAGATGCGTGCACCGTCCTATAGCTGAGGATGATGGCATACGACAGGACGGAAATAGCTGGGGAGGAAAATATACACACGTTGGCATCCATTCCCTTAATTTTAATAAGATAGTTTACCGATACGCCACAGATACAAGCATGATACACCACAGATACAAGCATGATACACCACAGATACAAGCATGATACAACCACAGATACACGCTCATACTACTCACTCTGTATAACTCCAAAGCCGCCATACACAGCCACATAGTAGTCATTCAGTTCACGTCTCTCCGAGCTGTTGGCAAGAAGTTCCGAGAAGTTTCCGAGTTTGGCGTCGTCGGTCCACATAGACAGCCAGGTGTTGGCCAGGACTGAGGCCGCTTCATAGATGATGTACATCAGCAAGACAAGGGCAACAAACTTCAGTCCAACGGCTTTACCAAAACCCACAAAGACACTCCACTTCACCTAGATCAAAAGATAACCATTAATTTTCAAATTTTATGTATTTTATTTTATTTAACAAAAGTTGAGGTTTAGAGCCATTTTCAATATTATTTCACTCTTACCATGGATTACCAGTGTAAGGCAGGGGGAAATCTGCAACAATGCATTGTAGCACTGAATGTTGCAGTAAACCTGCGAGCACCAACTGGTACTGACAGACCAAGGATGGTAAATGCATTGTCAAGGTACACGAACATCACATCCTATAATGATCATGTGAGAAAAGTAACTTTCACGAACATCGATACCAGGCTCCCGGGATGGAATTTGAATCTGGGACCTTTGGCTCAGGTCCAAACATTCCACCATTGCGCTACCACCAGTCCCTCATTAATATTAGAATGCAAGTGTTAAAGTATTACAAGAGTTATCTCACCCTACCACCTTCCACTTTCTCTTCTTCTATCAGTTTCTTATCGCTGTCTTTGTTTTCTGTGCCGACATCTGTGTCTTTGTCTTTGACCTCCACGGCACTTTTACTCTCAGACTCTCGCTTTCTATGAACAACAGCAAGTCAAAATAAAACAATACAAAGTTATATATCCAACACGGAATGATTCGCTATTGTCAAGATCCGCCTGAATGGTGAACTAGTCCAGGTTTTAATACTACAGGAGTTAACTCTGCACTAACCACATCAAGGGTTATATTGCAGCCATTTTATTACTTACTTTTTCTTGATTTCCATTAAATCTGACATAGATTCTTCGTCAGTTTGCACCGATTCAAGCCGTTGAAAGACTTGACGTTTTATCTCAGCAACTGCAAATAAACAAAAAAAATTAAAGTGGGAAGTAACCCGATTCGTGTACAAAATGTATTTAACCGCACTAGAACATGGCCAATAACTATGCACTCAAATTCTAAACCTTCAGGATCGTCGTCACTTTCATCCTCGCTTTCCAGGAAGTAGGTGCGCAGAAACTTGGCGAATGGTCCGTCGTGACTCAGCAGTTGGTCGTACGACCCGACCTCGGAGATACGCCCCTGGGTCATCACGATGATGTTGTCCACAAGGGGGAGCCAGTGTATGCCGTGAGTCACCAGGACGCGTGTCTGTTAACAGAATAATAATAGTAATAATAACAATAGTAATAGTAATAATAACAATAATAGTAGTAGTAATAATAATAATAATGATAATAATAATATTGACAATATTGACAATTCTGTACACAATAGCTATCCACTGCCACAGTAACAGCAATGAAGAAACAATAGAAGCGACGCCCACCTTGTGCTTCAAGAGTCCCTCTCGGCCGACCACTTTGTCAAAGATGTGTTTTCCCACGTGACTGTCGACAGCACTGAGTGGGTCGTCAAGGAGATAGATGTCGGCATCACTGTACACGGCTCGCGCCAGGGACACTCTCTGCTTCTGACCCCCGGACAGGTTGATGCCCTGCACGCCAGTGAATACAGAAAATATTACAAAAGTTTCGTAAATTTGTCTTTAAACGTTACAAAATTATGTGTGATCTCAATAGAAATCTCCTATTTCAAACCATATTAATTATCAGTAAAGATCACCTTGATTAGCAAGTAGCTAATGCTATATCTCTGATAGCCTGTTACTGGATACCATAATGTGACATCTAAAATTCACAGAGTGCTCTACTTACGCGTTCTCCGATCTCAGTCAAGTCTCCTGCAGGTAAGATCTGTAAGTCGGGCAGGAGCGCACAACTCTCCAACACCTGCTTGTATGACTCTGTGTCTAGAGAACTCCCAAACAGGATGTTACTCTGCACGGAGGCGTTCTGAATCCACGCTTGTTGTGGAACGTACGCCACCTGACCCTGCAAACACACGGACAGCGCAATGATGTGTGCATTTGTTGCATATGGTCCGGAGAAGAACACAGCTAAAATCTACTCACATCTGTTGAATTCAACAATTTCTCACCACTTTTTATATTTGTGACCATTACTCATAATATATGTATTCATTATTTTGTTAAATGATATATTCTCAACACGACAAATATTGAAAAGAGAGCTAACCTTTATACTGACTTGACCTTTCAGCTTGTGCAACTCTCCCAAGATGGCCGACACTAGAGACGACTTTCCAGCTCCTACTTGACCAACTATCGCCAGCAACTGTCCATCCTTGACCTTCAGGTTAATACTGGAACAAAGTTAAGGCCAGTCACTTAAATATCCATTTTACATCAATAAAATAAATAAATAAATAGTTATTTTACAAATGTAATTGTTGGCCGAACAGGTTCGAAGCAAATTCGTAGTAAATTGGTTTGTACGTGCATGCAATCCTTTCACTTGTCATGCTTGTTTTACCTACAAAGCAATCCCTTACTAAATGTAGCACTACATTGCACTACGACAATCTGGCTGAATAGCTACTCTTTATTTTAAAATGGGGTTTAGAGCCACTTTCAAGATTTTGTCAGCTAACCCAGGTTTATTAATGATAAATATTGTGCACAGTATAAGTGAAAGCAGAAGATAAAGTGTTGTCATTACTCAGATAGCGACGCATCTATGTCCGTGCTCCATGTAAATGCGCCATCTTGGATTGTTATAGCTTCCTCTGGAAAAGAACAGATCACCTTTCTGGTAACATACGCATGTACTTGTATACTCTCCAGGGAGTTGAGAGGGAAGTTAGTGCACATTGAGTCACTGACAGGGATAATAATAATATAGAGTTATCAGCACGCTTGTAATACAATAATTCATTTGGTAGATGTTAAATATAATAATCACACAATATTATTATTATTATTATTATTATTATTATTATGCACAATGGTACCATATGATATTTACATTCAAATTTATCAAAATTGAGGTCTTACCTTGTTGTGGGTTTAATATTACACAGTGTCGATCCAAATCATCATGACTCAAGTATGTACTGATTCTCTTCACTGAGATGCAGGCCTGAGCGATACACAAGTTTAGTGTCAAATAGGCTATCTGAACATCAGGACACATATTGAGTGACCGACACACAAATTGAGTTAACATTGGAAGCGACTTTCAGCCTCAGAATGACTTTGAAGTGTGGAACCCATCTACTCATGGGTCCAGGAATCATACATGACCCACAGGATTCAATATTACACTGCTAAGTACTACCCGTGGGACACAGCACGTCTTGATCTGTGGGAGGCGTGTCAGTATATGCCCATGTTGATTGGTTCCAGTAATGACCATTGATAAACAGGTTTTTCCACTGTACTGTGCTACCATTAAAGACTGATACCGACAGACACAACACAATAGATATGATCCCCGCAGAGAAAAAAGGCACATGTGTACCATCTGCGTATCTGTGTATCACAGTGGTATGGTGTCTGGTGGGTCACACAGTGGGGTAGGAGTAAAGTACCAACCTTGACAACTTCGGCCATTGCCATGGGCAACATGTTGACAGCGAATCTGAGGATGTTGAAGAGAGAGATGGCAACAAACGCTGTCTGCGGGTCCAAGTAGTGGTCAGGGCTGGTGTACACGTATGTCAGGAACGTCACCAGCGATATCTGAGTCCACGACAGAATGTGGATATGTTCATGTATGGCAAGAGATGTTCTGCATACAAACTCTCTCCATACTAGAGGCAACCAGAGATGCCCTAAAGAGCCGTACCTGTGCCTAATCCAGCAGAGAGAGGGTTAAGTGATGGTTAATACACGGCTTGAGGGCATTATGGTAAGTAATGCACGACGTTGAAGGAATTAGCCTGAGGGTTAATTCCTGAAACTGAGTGCATTACATGCTGGTAATGCCCGAGGGCCGTGTGTTAACTGTCATATATCACGACAAAAATACACAAATAAACCTTGTACACAAATTATAATATTAGTATTAGTATATACAGGGATTTTACGAGCGATTCATTCAATGCCTACGGTTTGAATAGTCGTACAAAACTTTAGGTTATGCTTTCGTCGGTAAAGTGGCGTAGTGGACTAGTATGGAGCACTAGTCGACTAGAGCGCTGCCGCTAGAAATGCGACAGTTAGAGAGTTCGAATCCCGGCAACCGAATTTGTCTTCACAGACTTTGAATATTCATTATTACATTTGACCCCGTTAATAACACACAGAAAAATGTTAATAACTCATGGACAAATGTTAGTAACACACGGAAAATGTATTAACGCACTCCTGATAATATGCTTAAACTAAAGCACACATGACAGTGTATTACGAGAAAACAACAGACACATGGAGGGATATAGTATCTTAAAGACATCACAGTTTGTTGACATATTTTGAAATAGAAAAATAAGATGAACAAAAATGTCCATATAAAAGAATCAACTGACCATATATGGCGACACAGTCCAGAGGAATAAGAGAAGGCTGTCAATGAGAGAATTCTTCAACAGTATGGAGAGTTCCTTGTTCCTCACAGACGTCACCTTGTCCTGAAACGACTGCTCCCAGGCGTACAACTTCAACACCTGAAACAGCCCACACATCCTTGACACTCAGGTTCAGTGACTGCTCATACGCTACATCTCTGGGCCGGTATTCATAAAGGGGCTTAAGTCAGTTTTTGCTATATATTTGGTCAGCAAAATCTGACTTAAGCCCCTTTATGAATACCAGCCCTGGTCTGAAGACTCACTGATTATATGCTAGATTTAAATGTTGACACTTTCTCAAAAGTTGCTGAGATTCTTAATATTTGTGTTAATTAGTTTTTATTTCTACAGATATGCCAGGGCAAGACATTCCCAGAAATGTCCACAACTTTGAAATGGCAGCTTGGGTTATAATTTTATACTCCCCAAGGAGCTGAGAAGGTGAAATGAGGTCGCACAGATCCACTGATCGGGATAACGATGTAGCGACATGAGCAAGCATTCGTACATGGATTTGGCGCAATACAAATACGCAAATTATTAAAACAAACATTGTCCTCTGGCCAAGACCAGTATCGTAAATCACACGGCTACAAAAGTAAATTTTTAGTTACTGTGCCCACCTTCATTCCACTGAGGATCTCGTTGATCATCTTCATCCGGATGTCCTTCTGCTGCATGAGCTGTGTTTGGAATCGACTGAGGTACATCATGACGACCACGTTCAACGGAATCAGCAGAACGAGCAGCATCAACCCGGCAAACATGGCCGCCCCCAGAGTGTCGTACAGCAGGTACATAGACACGCAGATCTGCAGCGGACTTGACCACGTGCAGTACAGCGTCTCCATCATGTTCTCGAGGTGTTCCGCGTCCACCGACATCAGGTTGATTATCTCCCCTGCCGTGGCCTCGCGTCGTGCCTGGTTGCTTATGGAGAGTGACTGAAACATTGCATGTTGTGATGAAACACTCATACATTCCTGTGGCAGTGTCTACAAGTGTCTAGAGGTGTTCATACATTCCTGTGGAAGTGGTGGTGTCTACAAGTGGATGTCTACAGGTGTTCAAAGGTATTAATACTTTCATTAAAATAGTGGTAGTGTGTACTAGAGTACATGTACTCAAAAATGTCTGCATGTGTCTATAAGTGTCTACAAGTGTCTGATATGTGTCTTTAAGTGTCAGCATGTGTCTAGAAGTGTCTACATGTGACTATAAGTGTCAGCATGTGTCTACATGAATCCAGAGGCGTCTACATGTGTCTAGAAGTGTCTACATGGTATCTAGAAGTGTCTGCATGTGTATAGAAGTGTTTGCATGTGTATAGAGGTGTCTACTTGTCCAAAAGTGTCTACATGTATCTAGAAGTGTCTGCAAGTGTATCGAAGTGTCTGCATGTGTATAGGTGTCTACTTGTCCAAAAGTGTCTACATGTATCTAGAAGTGTCTACATGTGTCTATAAGTGTCAGCATGTATCTAGAAGTGTCTACATGTGTCTAGAAGTGTCTACATGTGTCTAAGGGTGTCTACAAGCTCCAGTACCTTCCTGAATACGGCGGAGATGACACTGGCTCTGATACGCAGTCCCAGGGATGTGGAAAAGTGCCACACCTGCTGGAAGAAGACGGACTGGAGAAAGATGGAAGTGAACAGGATGGCTCCATATGCATAACCCTTCCATGTCTCGGACGCCTTGTCTTCCGTGAACGCGATCAGCTGTCTGTGGGTTAAATTAAAGGCGATTTTACACAAAGAAATTGGGACTTTAGACAAAGCAGCTTTCATGATTATTTCACTCATATGTAGAAAAGAAAATCACTAATTAAATCACTTGGTTTACACAGGATCAGGGCATAATAAAACTAAATTTGCTCACCGTAAAATCAGTGGATTACACAGAATCAGGGCATCATAAAACAACTTCCAAACTTGGCCACAAATTAACTCCAGCCAGAATGTTTTCCACAGAGCTCTGAGGAGAGATGGTTGAGGTCTACTTCTGGCCTTTTCTTTCTTCTTGGTCTTTGCCTTTATTATAAGAGGGGTACGTTCGTCATCTCTAGAAATGCTTCTTGACGGATGACCAATATTTGATTGCAATCTTGCAAGTTTGTGAGCCCTGAAAAGATAAGATTTTACATTTAAGTCATAAGGTATTCTGTACTTTGAATCTAATATCCGTTCAAAGTAACCATGCATGTTATTTGTACTTACTTAGATTTTCTGAAACTACTTTCCAAAATCGTAAGTTATTTTTGTAAATGAAAAGTGGTAAAAAAATGCTTGAAAAACTCACCTTTTCCTTGAAATTTCAACTTCATGTTTCCAATTCTCTAGAAATCGAGGAACAACACTAGCTGACTTTTCGTTAGGATGTAAATCTGATATATCATCCTCAACAAGGGCCTTCTTATAACCACTGAACAGAACCCTGAAATGAGTGGCGATATCTTCAGTGAAATACTGAACAAACTTTAATAATGATGGACTGATTGAACGTAGCAATACTTTGATAATTTTTTTTTAGTAATTTGTCATTGTATATCCGAAAATGAAATGATCAAACAATGATAAATTAAACAGGTGATAACAGAGACGTAAAGTTTTATAAAAATAATGAAGGATCCTGGGTCCATATTCCTCGAAACTTTGTAAGTCCTAAGAAGTTCATAAGTCCTAAGAATTTGCGTAATTGGTTTCTGCTTATGGTAATTTTGGAAGAGATATTTTCTCACTAATATAAGTTCTTAGCTAAGAAGTTTCCAGAATACGGACCCTGATTTATATGCTCATAGTAACAAATACTGATGCTCAAAGTAGCAAGACCATCTTTGGACACAATATTAAACATTAAAAAAAAAGCATTTTTTCCCTTTCTACATATTATTACTAGGGACAAATTTGAAAAAGAAATCTAGAACATTTATTTGATGCAGTATCACCAATGCAAAGAAAGATAACCCCCAAGTGCCCTGTTCTAAATACAGTGCTCCCTCGATATAACGCTGAATTTGGGGTCCATGACATGCCATAATTGGAGAGAAAAAAAAAATAAAAAAATTTATGAGAAAAAAAGATTTATGAGAAGAAAATATTTTTTTTTTTAAATTTCTTTTTTTTTAAATGGGGTCCACGTTGGACCCCGCATTGTATCCGAATCCGCGGTGAATAGAAGGGCATTAAATCGAGGGAGCAATGTATGTTTATAAAAATAGGTCAGTAGAGAATCAGTATATTATATATATGAAGCAAATACCTGCTTTAATTTAACCCTCTCCCTGCTGAATTAGACACAGAGACTGCTCTTTTGGACATCTCTGGTTGCCTTCCGCATGTGGTAGGTTAAAAATGTTATTACACGTGTAAGCTATGTTACGGAGCCGTCAAAATGCATCATGAATCATGTTGATTTGATCGTTAAATGAGGAATACTCCAACAAGACACCTTGCTGTGCTGTCACTACTGTATCCCCTCACACTGTAATTGAATTGATTTGGTCAGCTGAGAATTTCATGTTGGTAGTAAATACTATTAATTTATCATTGAATTATTTATATCACACAGTACATTTTCAGAATTGTAATTATTCTAGTTTTTTTAACATACACTGTCAGTCTGTCACTGATTATATTATTGTATTTTAAAAGCACATTCACACATTTATAAACTAAGCCTTGGGATCATGTAAGTTTTCATATTGTGTTTGAAATATTTGATTTATGGTACATTTCAAAATATGCAAAGATTATTAGTTTAATCATAAATGTTATTTAATATATATATGGAACCCGTCATCAATGTGTTTATGCTTGAATGGTAATTTATTTAAGTGTTTTATGTGATCAATCATTTAAAATGTGACCAAAGATTGAGGCATCCATTGTCCTGACATTTAGTGTATTTTTTTGTTTTTTTTTCCTTTACTTTTTTTTGGGGGGGATCGGGTTGTGGAGAGAGAACGTGATAATGAGGTGGCTATTGTTTTCATAATCAAATTTCATGTCAGCATTAACTGATGATCGTTACCATGAGCTTATTATAGTCAGTGTCACTGTGAACATTGTGGTTTATTTTTATTTGAATTCAATGTGATATTATATATATACACTGTATAAGTACATATATGTATACCGGTAGGCCATTTAGTACTATTATTTATGTCGTTATCTACTATGAAGAGTTTGGAAGATCCATTGTCTCCAATAGGTTAAGATACCAACTATTTGTGTTTGTCCTCAAGGTCAATTCCCTACAGGGGATCAAGGATACTTTCCTTTCTGTACCTAAAAAGATAGTTTATTGGAAATTTAATTAAATGATTCTTCATCTGTAGACATTGTAATAATTCTCATATGATATTTTAGGAAGGAAAGTGAATTTGCGTGTGTGTGTGTGTACATTTGTGTGTGTGTGTACATTTGTGTGTGTGTTGCATGTGTGTGTGTGTGTGTGTGTGTGTGTGTGTGTGTGTGTGTGTGTGTGTGTGTTGCATGTGTGTGTGTGTGTACATACATATGTTCTTGTTCACTGTCATATGGCACTCCATAATGCGCGAATTAATTTAATTAACTTTGTTAACTTTGTGTTGTGCTATTTCGTATTATTTTGTATCCATTTATTTTATTATTTGCTATAATTTTCATATGTTATTTTTAACTGCTATGCAATTCGCCAATTTTGGAAGCTCACCACACATGTAATCCACTGTTTTCCGCTGCAAATATTTAAGTTTATATTGGCTTTATCATATATATATATATATAATTCTATGTTCTCATATCCAAGACATTATCAAATTGACGGAGGTTTACATGGCAGACAGACTATTACAATACATGTTGCATTAACTAGTCATACGTTATATGTGTGTCAATGTTGATGCAATGTTAATTTCTGTTAAACTATTTAACAGAAATTAGTTTAACCATGACCAAGCTATCAGAATAGTTGTGTATGATATACCATTTGTCTTTTATGTATGCTCACTAAAACATTATGAAAAATCTTTGTTGGTTCATGCAATAGTTGTACATAAAACGTGTTGAAAAGAAATTGTATTTAAAAGAAATTAAATAATCAAAATTGTTAATTTATACACAAATTATTATCATAATAATTAACTAAATTTGTAATTGATTTTATTTTATTTTATAGAATGCTTCTTTCATTCTAATCATTGAATATTCATAAAAGGAACCATTATCATGTTTGTCTTTCTCATGCATTTTCTGTTGATGTTCCTTTATAAAAATGTGCATTGAATCAGAGCTAACACCATATAATATTAATGCTTGTTTTATGACAGGGTGTGTGCCAGGTTGTTGTATACTAGATTGCACTATGACTATATCCACGTATACCAATGCCTTTACTGAAGAGTGCTGATAGAGGGAGAGGTGTGCTTATTAGACATGTATATTTTGATATTTGTCAACATCAGACGATATGAACTGTTTTTCATTAGTGTGTACATATCTACTCACGCATAATTTCATGTCTATATAGGTATCAATAAATTATTCATCTCCCCAAACATTGTCTCTTGGTACTTTTATTCAATGTTGCAAGAAGAATTTTAATTAAAGAAATGATGGAAAAAAAATCAATTGAGGATGTAATGTTTTCAAGGAGTATGTCGCATACTACCACAGGCACATAGATTGTTTATGTACTTTAATTATAGGGAATATAGGTCGTGCAATACAGGATGTTTGCTTGTACTTGGACATAGAAGGCATACTGCTAGTCCACCAAGCTGTGCATGGGTACCAGGTAGGATGAAATGGAATATGTGAATATTAACCTCACACCTGATATGGCAGGGAAGTTATTACACTGAGCCAATAACTAGGTTAGAGCATGCCTTAGGGGGTGATTTGGCGCATTATAAGTGGCCTATTATTATTATTATATTAGTATACTAGTGTAGCACCTTGAGCATGAACATTGTGCATATAATTGGTATAAATGCAAATAGTAGTAGTATGCGTATGCATATGTATAGTATACTATAGATGGGTCCAAATATTGCAATGTGCCAATATGTTGTATGTACAATCATCATTATTTATTTTTTTATCCATTTCGGATTTCATTTTATAGAACAATAATATCTGGTAGTAATAGCTGCTTATCAAATATGCCACTTTGAACACGTTTATAAAACTTTCATAAATACATTCAGTTGAGCAGAATACCACGGACTCTGTGCCCGCACTCACATGCTACATTATCAAAATCCATTTTAATTGTGTAAAACTACTGTAGAATTGACGATTTTCAAACATTGCTACAAAATATTATAGAATGGATATACACTTGAAGCATCGTAAAATCTAAGATATTGCATTTCAATATTTCACAATAGTAAATGAAGCATCATAAAATATAATTATCAAGTGCCTTCAAATATTTTTAATATATTTGTTTTGTTGTGTTTTCGTAGTTTTCATTTTATGTTGTTTTACTTTTACTACCTATCTAAGTGAAACAGCTAGGATTACTGCAAATAATAATACAATTATAAATACATTGGTCAAATTTGAGCTGTAAATTCTACTATCTCTACTAAAACTATAAGTTGCCTGTTGCGTGTAACTTCAATATATATAAAATGTACACAATATTTCACAATCTACGGCTTTCAATCATGTTTTACTGTTTGTTTTCTGTTTACATGTATGCAACCAAGTGTCTAATAAGCCTAGCTTATGAACTGTTTTTCATTAGTATCTACCTGAAAGTATGTATATGTTACAGGCAATATCTAAAATCAGGCAATGTGTAAAATGACTCAAAATTTCAGTGAGTTTTCATTCACAGAGTCAATTTCTTTAATGCCTGAAATGAAAAACTCACTGCATTCGTTTGGCACATTGATTGGCATGAGTTTAATGAAATAAAATCAATAATATTTATAGGTATTCACACAGAACTGCATACATTTGTATATGTTTTCACACACAATTGTGTGAATACTTATACAAATGTATGCATTATTTTAATTTTCTTTCATCAAACAATCAATCTTTCAAATAGATGCAGTCCATCTTTCATTTCAGGCACTTAAAACATTGAATCTGTGAATTTTACACATTGCCTGATTTTAGACATTGACTGTAACATATATATGTATTGGTCTATACAAGTATGGGCAATAAGTTACTGGTTTTCAATACATAGTTTAAGTAAACCATCCTAGTAATAGGTTTACGGATGGTATTATATATATAAAAATGTTTGGCAGTTTATATTTATCTATATATTTATATATTTAAATACTTTTAAATATATATTATTGAACTGACCTATTCCGTACTCTTCGTAGCTACAGAATAGTATTTTATTTGAAAGAATAAATGCATTTGTCTTAAATTGAATGTTCTCCTAATTCAAACTTGAGGACAAAATGGAAAAATATTGTAAACGAGCTAAATGATACTATTCATGCATTTAATAAAAGGAGATGACTCAAAGTAGGCCTATTTGAATTGGTATATTTATTATGGAAATTCAGATTGTTTGAAATTGTTGTGTTATGTCGGACAGTGTTGAGGAGATGCATGCTTATTATTGAGATAGAAGAGATCTATAACATTGGGGTTGATTAAATTTGGTGTTTAAAGTTGCCTTTCAAGACACTTTTACTCATATCACGACGTGTATGGCTGTAGCCTATATGACATGTATGCGACTATCCTATGTCACAGTCTGCGGTTGGTGCTGCCAGCTCACGGAATATCTTGTCGAAAAAATTAACATGGATACCCACTCATAGTTTACCAGTACTTGTTTTACCCATCATGGTAGTAGTTGTTCCCCGCTTTGTGCTGCATTACATGGACCATGGCACGAAGCGGGGAACAACAACTACTACTATCATTTAACGTATTTCTGTATGATGCGGACTGGGGATCGAACCCGCGCTGATAAAATTAGGGGGAGGAAGGGGCTAGTAAATCGAGAATAAAGATATACTGATATTGTAATTAATCCATATATTTCTGTACAAATGATGCAGTATTTATGTTATAATAAATGCACCTAACTATATTTATCTTATTATTTCGTCCGTAAATTACACGTTAACTTTCGATGTTCGTAATTTCATTAATTCTTTATTGTATTTATATAACCACTACGACATTTCAATTATCATGCACGTGTCACACCCTCACACAAGATGGCGTTTTATGTTTTAGAGCGAGCATGCCACAATCGCAAACAAATACTTAAAAATTACATAAAATAGCATCACTTTCGATTATTCAAAATCATAATATTAAATTCCATATGATGCGTTTATGTTAGTATATGAAATCTGTTTGAGCTATTATGATTTAGTTTTACATAGTTTTTTAATGATCTGACTAATTATTCCGTACAAAATTAATTCACAGGGGCAGTTACGCATGGGACAAATGCCCACTGGCTCATAACAAAGCCACGCCTAACTTATTATATATTTGCTCGAATGTTATGTGCACCGACTTTTCAATATTGATAGTGCATTGTCTCCTATTTGTTATTGTTATGTCTGAGTGTCTATAAAAT
>JAUTBZ010125829.1:0-15105 GCA_032361785.1 Lepetodrilus galriftensis | reverse complement strand
GAGTTTTTTTATTTTTCATTCCATGAAGTATTTACCAAGATAATCTACGAAATAGGGGGGGGGGGGGTTCAATGTATTTCATGCCAAATAATAATATAGAGTTTAATGTCGCTGCGGGAATCTTTCAACAATTTGCGACGAGGAACTGACAAGACCAAAGATAATATCTGCATTGCCACAATACAGATTGGCACATCCTATCTATGGTAAATTATTTTATAAATGTTTGTGACCTCACAATAAATATTGACGATCGTGTGTATATAGCCATCGCTTACCTTACAGTTCTTCCACCAATATTTTCGTTTAAGTTTGCCAGCACTGGCTTCAAACTGGGATGCACCTGCTTGTAAAGCATCTGCAATGAGAAGTGTATGAATTTTAATATTAATAAATACATTTACCAGATATCCGTCAAGTGTAGTTGGATGCCTTCTCAACCTATCATTTTGGCAACATACGCCTTTCCAATAGTGCATTTCCTAAAAGACATATTGACAATTTACAAAACCCATAAATAATATAAATTATAAATTATATATTATTTTAATTTCTTTTCATTTATCTTAAAATTGATTTGTAGATCTGGTTTCAAGATTACTGTACTTCACGCACATTATAAAATGTAACACATGTGACTTTTTATCACAAATATAAACCAGAATATGACCTCAATTTCAATTCAAGTGAAGACTATGATTCTCATGGAGTTGAGAATGTGAAACAGGGGTGCGTTCAAGCTAGAATAAATGAATAAAATACTTTTCCCTACATGTATTGCTCGTTGAACGGCTTTGTGCGTATTGCTTTTCCTACACAGCGCACGGCCTCCAGACCCGTAGTGAAAAGTATTAATACGTATTGCTACGCGTGCTGCTGAACGGCTTCTGTAGCAATACATAGCAATACATATTCTAGCTTGAATGCACCCCAGATGTGAACATACTTACCAGCTCTGTCATCCAGTTCTGCTATTTTAGAATCTCTCTCCAGCACTTTATCTACATTAACTCTCATTATATCCACAACCTGAAATAAACAATGTTAAACTGTCAAATTATATCATTAAAGGGTATTAAATTCAACATACTATTTGCATATATGTATATGAGAGATGAATTTTCACTGCTAACTGTTGCATTAACTCGTTCAATGCTGGAGGCAAGCAGAAATGCCCTAAAGTGCAGTGCCTGTATCTAATCCAACATGGAGAGGGTTAAATCAACATACACTGGTTGGTAAAGAATAATAACTACACTGGGAAAAATTATTTCCTCAGAAATTGACACCATGAGTTCAAACTCTACTCTCGTCGCCAATGTACTAACATGCAGTCATATACTTGTGCATTTTGGGAGCTGTACGAAAACAGATTCCATGAAATCCTGAATCCCACAGGCAACTTTACTCGATTTATAATGTGAATAAACTACCACTCTGAAGTTTGAGAACCACGTGACCATCGCCACACAGTCACGTGACCTGCAGTCACACGACACCCACCTCATCCACCTGAGCCTGCGTCTGCTGGAGCCGCTTGCTCTGTTCCCGCGGTGGGCCAGTTCCGCCCGACCTGAAATAGAACATTCCGTAAGTCCAGAACCACAGAACATCTGAAGTCCACCAAAGGATGAACATTTTCATTGAATTCCATTAGTGCGATTAACAATAATTTTAATAAATGTTTTGTTGGTTTTTTTCCCATTAAATTTTATCATACAATCTTTATGACATGTGGTAATATTGTAATAAGTATCGTGAACAAAAATATATATACTAAGTGGGCATATAGGTTATAATTTTAAAAAATATATAATTATTTTATTTTATTTTACAATTTATAGTAAAATCATATGCTAATTTTTGTGACAAATTCAGTCTTGTCAAAAACCAGCATCTACATGGATACATCACAAATAACACCTTATTTAATAAAACAGATCTGTTGTACATCTGTTGTAAGGGAAGCTTTCATCAGTTACACAGAAACAAAGGGAAGCAGACAGCAGCCCTGCACTACCCCAATCATCACAAGACTCACCAATTCCAGGTATGCATTAAAAATGGTTTGCATTGACCGAATACACTACTACAATGCACTAAGGACAACATTCAGAAATGTCAACAAAGCATTCAAAATTGAAAAAATAAGGCATCACGTACTGATGGAACGTCTAATTAATGCAATGAACAAATATCATAAAAATATCTGTGAGATGCTTACAGCAAAACAATTGAATAGTGCCTTCTCAAACCCATTGCAATATAGATTATGTTTAGGAGTAAGTATCGAAATAGAAACATAGTTTGACCACGAAAATAGCTCTACCATGGTAGATAGTTCTAAAGTTAAAAACATCAGTAGGAAGAGACAGTCTTCAACATTATAATAATATTAAACCATAGCTCCGTGGACTGTAGATGATATAACATCAAATACTGAATCAATGCTGGGCTGAGCATACCCAATGGAGAAAACGTAGCTTAGCCTTATGGTCAGCAGGGAAGGCTACAAGAACTTTGAGCTAGTGTCTATGCATGTACTTGAATTCTGACATTTTCAAACCTATTAAAACAGATCATAGATGGTAGAAAATCTGCATGTAAAATATTTAAAGTGTACCCCCAAAAAAGTACAATAAAAGTAGACCTTGCTAAGTCGGATTGGCAACCAATTATGAAAATTTGATACAACATAGTGCTGGTGCCAGGATATTAAAATCATGAAGATGTGGACGAGCTTAAGAAATATCTTGTTCATGTGCACTGAAAGGCAGTCAATTTTCATATCTATTTCCATGCAAAAGATCAAACTGCAATCATTCTATTATTTATTACTAAGAATCTGTGTATCAACTCCTGTTGATATGCAATGCAAATGTAACACAATAATAATAATAATAATAGATCATTACATAGCTGAATTGTATATTAACAATTTTCCTGTTTACTCAGACTCGCACAAAGAGCATCTGACCAGCTTGATTGTTGCTATACAAATACTTATATATCATATCGTTAACAAATACAGTGAACTATTTCCAATTCATGAAAATCACTAGAATAATAGTATTCTTAGAATGGATGAAACCAAAGCGGCAGTTTATGGCAGGAGGAAACCTGCAACACCGGTAGCACAGAGTGTTCCAGCGAACGCGAGAGCACCAGCTGGTACTGATTAGAGGTAAGTAAATACATAGAAAGACTAGCATTCTATAGATACAGTATACGTAGTATATTGTACGTACATAGTGTCAGCGGCCGCTCTTAGGATGATCTAGTACTGTTTGCTCCTCCCGACACCTAACTTCACGATTCTCAACAAATCCTTGCAATTATCCAACAAGCTACAGCACTAAGCGCGACAATATTTTTCTGTCAGAAGTTAATAGTAATCGTAATAGCCCATGCTATGCTTGGACGGAACTAAACTGTTGCCATTTTGTCATTATCTTCTCTATTGAGACTATTCACGCTCTTTAGACAGAAATGTCAACTCTGCAGTGTATGTTTGGGACCAAGTTCTACTCAAATTTGAAGGCATGAAAATGGCAATTTAGAGTAATTTTAACCCCATAAGTCTCTTAGTCCAGATGCAACCTTTGTTTTTAAAACGATTACATTAATCATGATAATTAGCAAGCCACAACCTCGTAGTAAAAACATTACAAAAACATTAGACTGACTTGAATGCATGTTAATAGATCTCTCCGTGCATATTTATCATAATTGTCCCAATTATCGATAGCGTCCCCTTTAATCGGCACCGATACAGCATTTGAAAGCATTGCACTTAGACCAATATGATTAAATTATGAAAAAGTGCAATAACAGGAGTAAACATAGAATGCATTCGCGTAAAAAGAGGTGTGCAATAAAAAATTATCTCATTCTTTTATTTTTGAATTGGGTTTTAGAGCTGTTTTCCAAATTATTTCACTTGTATCATGGTTTGTCAGTTTATGGCAGGATTTGATTGATTGAATTAATGTTTTACGTCGCGGCAGGACTATCTCACCCATAGGAGGAGGAAACCCACAACATCCGTAGCACTGAATGCTGCAGGAAACCTGCAAGCACCAGCTGGTACTGACAGACAAAGGATGATATCTGCATTGCCATGATACAGACAGCGCTTCCTATCATGGTCACAGACACATCAGAACTTTAGCCTTGTTATAAACCATCGAAAATATGCACAAAACACATTTTCAAGAATCAAATACCAGCTGGCCTACTCTTAGCAACAGTAAACATTGCATCAGAGAAAAGATATTTGTACACATATATGGCACACACATCGTATAAATGTGCAGTTCATGCATCTTGTGCAATTTGTCAAGGAAAGATCGCGCAAAAACGAGATGAAGGAAAAAGATGTCATCCCAAATCACTTACTGAGCTGTGTCACTTCTAAACAAAAGAAGATTAGAATAAGGAAATGTCTTTGTTCAAAAGGACATCTTCAAATACAATGTCACACTTGGGACATTACATAATCCAAACAATAATATATTTATAGACATGCTTCATGCTTTAATTGGGACAAGATTTGATTAAAAGAAAATTAAACATGTAACAGTTAACCGAGAGTCTCCCAGCTTTTATGGGCTTAGACACAGCTTATTGGGGTATCTCGGATTGTCTCTAGCATGGAGAGGGTTAATGTATCCATTTATCTTATTACCTATATCGTAATAATATGGACAGCGCCATGATATCATATAGTAAACCAAACATTACAATCAACATCGAAATCTTAACACCATTCAATACAACAATAAAATAGTGGACATAAAATATTTACAATGAAATGAGGTGCAATGGCTTTTGAGTGATTAATAACAATTATGTATTAGGATAAATTGACGAAAGATCAGTTCATACCCAACGCATTTACCACAACGGTTCCCGCTGCGTTTTCACCGCAATGGATCGCTCATTATAGAAACACATGAACTGTTCACATTGAAAGCACGCAGGAAACCGTTCTGGGGTCCATCAAAACAATAGAAAACTGTGCGCTTAACCCTTGCAGCTACTGCAAGCGCTAGGCCTGAACAAGCCTTTAACCCTCTCCATGCTGGATTAAACACAAACTCTGCTCTTTACTACTTTAGGGCATCTCTGGTTGCCTTCAGCATGGAAAGGGTTAAAGAAAACAACAACGACATAACTCATAAAATACAAAACCAACATTTTGACAACAAAACATTTTTCTCGGCATGACCTAAATTTTATATCCGAGACATGACAATAGCAAAAGGCTGGGGGTGAAATACTTACTTGAGATAATAATAGTTGGAAATAATAAACAAGAGATAAATCTATCTACGACAGGATCTACAACACCAACCTGATACTGAAATGACTGGAGGGGCACCTGCTATCAAAGCAACATTAGAAATGTCATCAAAAAAGGTCTCTAATAAGCTGGGCCTGTCTGCACAAACTACTGTAGTAGTAACCCATTAACCTTTCTTCAGATTACAAAACATTACCTACCAGTACATGCAACGAAAAGGACGGTAGGAAGAGAATATTTAATTTTGTAAAAAATTTTAAAAAGCAAAATTTCATGTATTCATCATAAACCGAATTTTCTCCTACAGGTACAGTGCTCCCTCAATATAACGTCCTTCAATGCATCGCAGATTCGGATACAATGTGGGGTCCAACGTGGACCCCATTTAAAAAATAAATAAATAAAAATAAAATTTATATTCCAATTATATTCATTGATATAACGCGGGTATTATAACGTGGGTGGCAAATTCAGCGTTATATCGAGGGAGCACTGTACATGCAAATGAAAAGGAGAGTAGGATCGAAGGATATATTTACAATTCTTAATTTTTTTTATTTTTTTAAATTTCATGGATTCATCATAAACCGAAATTTCCTGCAAAATTAATATCCGGGGAAAAATCTAGCACAACAATCAGGTCACATTTGAAAGATTCCAAGTCTCAGAGGTCACTTTGTGTAAACGGGCCCAGTGACCCTAGATGATGACACAGCTGAAGTCGCTGCGAGGGTGGGTCCCGGGTACTTACGGTGGTCCCCCGGGTCCAGCTTGGGGGTTCTGTGGGGGTGCAGACCTGAGGTGACAAATCACGGAGCAAGTCAGTTTAAAACCCTACACCAGACGATTAAAAGGGGCCAAGCAATTGCTTGTAGAAAAAAAATCTTCAATTCCATCGTGATTGCATGGCCGAGTAGAACAGGAGAAACAATAAGCAGAACTTATGAATTGGTGCTCAACAGTGTTTTGGGAAGAACCAAAAAATAATAATATAATAACAACAAATGATAAAATGTCTAATAAAGATAAAATGTATATGAAATATATTATAATAAAATAATAATAAAATACAATATTTAATTAAATATTGTCCTATAAATAGTAATAAATAATAAATAAATAAATATATTGGGTGTGTGGGGATGGGTCGCTTTCATGGACTGTCCTAATTGAACAATTGTTTAAAAAAAATATTCTTTCACTTATATAAGTGTAAGTTCAGAGCAGGAGGAAACCTGCAACATCCGTAGTGTTGAGTGTTGCAGTAAACATGCAAATACCGACTGATACTGACAGACTAAGGATGACATCTGCAGTGCCATGGTACAGATAGTGCATTCTATCAATATCGCATTAGAAAGTTAACTTTCGCGAACATTGATGCCAGGCTCCCAAGACTGGATTTGAACCCGGTTCAAACGTTCTACCATTACCCAAAACCAGCCCCGTTCTATTGAATATTGTTGACATATTGTACGCATATTACTAAGTTGGTTACTGGTAAAACATGTTCAGCTATTAATGTATATATTTTTTTGGGACCCGGGTTCCTGTTTTTTGTTGTTTTTATGGAAGGTTTAGATACACTTTCAGGATGATTTCACTAGCTTCATGTCTATCAACTTTGATGCATGTATGTTACCATAAACCTACCGGTATATATCATACATGCAACAGGAATAGAGTGCATCTAGTATCTACATAAACCTTGTAGGACAGTCACAGACAATTAGTAGCATCCGAAACAGGAAAATTAACAAATTGTAAAAAATATCTGAATAGTACAAAATCAAACAATTAAATATAAATAAAATTAACAAAATGTAAATTCATTTGAAAATTGCATAACCCAAAGAATTAAATTTAAAGCAATGAAAAATATGAAAACAAATTTGGCAGCATGATTTAATAAGTTTAAATGCATGCTATAAAGGGGTTGGGGAGGTGGGTAATAAAGAAAACAGTTAATGAAAAGTCAAACATCATATTATATGTAAAAATACTGAAATAGCTGTTGAATTGAATCATGAAATTGAAAGTGAAAAATGAATGCTTATTGAAGCATTGATGCAGGATCACGGTGAAAAATGTCTAAGATATTGAAGACCATATCCCACAAGTTCAGTTCATCCAGCCATGCGAACATAGAAATAAAATATCAGAGTAATGGGTTCAATATAACCCGAAAGCTTCCAACTGCAGGGTTCTCACTTATGTCCCGCTGCTTTGGCAACGTAATGAGCTACCCCCGCCTAATTAATTGCCTATCATTTGCAAAATTGCAAGGTCATTAGCATATAACAATCAATTGCTAGCAATATTATAAACATGACAGAGCCATAGTAAATTTACACCTGGCAAAAACACTTATGTAGGTAGGCCAGTTTTTTCATTTCCTGGTTTCCGTCATTTTTCTGTCAACCGATCATTCATAAGCGCAATTATTATCCTTTAAAATGTTATATTGGGCCCTGACCAACTAGCCAAAATATCATATTTATTGTTACTTTCAACAACAAGAAACAAAATTATTTTATTTTCTGGTTACTGCAATTTTCTATCATTCATAATCTCCAAGTATTATCATTTTTATATTGGGGCCCGACCGACTGGCCAAAATATCAAATTATATTTATTATAATTTCGACCAACCGAGCCAAACATTTGTAAACCAGGGTAATAAAACAACTCTAGCTTTTATCAATATAATAATTAATTATGTTACCACTTCAGCTACTTTTTTTCATAAATGACTCACTAGGTCACATGGCCTATTTTATTACATTTAGATTATAGTTTTCATACTGAAATAACTATTAGGGGGTGCATGCAGCATTCCTAATAGTTATTTCAGCATCCCACAACAGAAAATATAGTATTAATTTACTTGCATTTGCAGGTTTACAAATTCTTATTGTAGTTTTATATCAGAATTGTGATAGCTACAATCTTAACCCTCTCCTTGCTGGAATAGACCCAAGCACTGTTCTTTAGGACATGTCCAGTTGCCTTCAGCATGGAGAGGGTTAAATGTATTCAGTATTAAATGGCTTATTTACAGGTAATGTGCTTAACCTTCTCCCTGCTGAATAAAATCAAAGTGTTCTAGTTCTGCAAGTGATCGGGCAACTTAAGTCGCCTTCAGCAGGGAGAGGGTTAAAGGTAGGATTTCCTTCATGTTTGCATAGATATAAAATAATGCTCTAAATGCAAGATGACTAACTGAACCTTTTAATTAACCCTCTCCATGCTGGAGATGCCCTGAAGTGAAGACCAGTGCTACATTGTGCTTACTCCAGCAGGCAGAGGGTTAATTAAAATCACTAGAATATCATGTTTTACCTGACAAAAGGATGGATTTGGCACAAAATAAACACTCACATTATCATTATAATAATAATTATTACTAGTATTTACAGCATGGCTTTCAAAAACTCCTGCAGCAATGTTAAACTCCATATATATTCACTCACTCACTTGCATGAAGAAATCAGTAAAGATATTTGCACAGGTTGTGAGTGAGAACACTGATCAAGTTGGAAGCATTTGGGTCATCCCATCAATGTAGTGATCAAAATACCTTATTACAACATTTGGAACATCTTCTGACCTAATGATTTGAAAAATGATGGTTAAATAATAATTAATGTTCATGCCTTGAATTCATTAAAAATATATCGAAGGAGGATGAGACAGTGATAGATTGTATTTCAAGTCTGATGTGAAAAAGAATATTCTTGTACATACTTGTATTATAATCTTTGCCAATACATGTTGGCTAATGTAATGGTAAACATAGGAAATGTAGAAATTAGATACAAATTCCAGAGAATATACATTTCTAGCTTCATCTGATCATCGATGTGATGATATTGTCAATATCTGGACTGTATTCATCCATTAACCCTCTCCCTGCTGGATTAAGCACTGATCTGCGTGGCATCTCCAGTTGCATTCAGCATGGAGAGGGTTAAAGATATATCTAGTCTACATGGTCGTCAATTAAATCTACATACTTCATAGATCCAATAGATTTACATATTTATTTGCTAAAATACATTAGTGGTTTTAGCAAACACGCAATGCAAAATAGATGATTAACATGCATATTAGCGCTACAGCACCTAAGACTGGTGTTGTTTATGTGTGTTCACATCTGACAATGACATGCACACACATAATCTGCATATTGAAAACTATGAGTATGAGCTGGTTTATATCATGTGTATTGTCTGCCAAATAGTAGGAAATGTCTACTTGTTATGTGACTAATTATTAGATAGTACTTTGATATGTGTGTGTGTGTGTGTGTGTGTGTGTAGATGATTTCTCATAAGATGCCAGATGATATACTTTGCGACTCCATACTAATGTGATTTATTAATGTAACTTCATGTTTATTTCACAACCAAATGTTATGATCAAATGTCTGAGAATTGTAGAAATCATAGTTCGAAAACAGTTATAGCAAGAATTAAAAGTATACCAACCAGAAGTTTAAGAATTCAATATTATCAACCAAAAATAATTGTAGATCGTTGATCTGGGAATATCTTGTGTAAACAATCGTGCGCAAAATTAGACGATGCACGCACTTACCAGACATAGCTGTATAACTGTTTGAATACAAGACGTGTGTAATTGGGCAGCAACAACATTATGTGCATGATAATAATTACTTAATTTTTACAGGGATATCTCGTATGATAATGATTTATTGATAAGTATTTGTCATTTTAAGAATCAAAATAATCTGATTAATGTAGATAATGATAAACCAATGTGGATACTTTTGTCAAAGCAATACTAGAACGTATATGTTGTTTTTTTCCCTGTACCATCTGTGAAAGGAGTTATTATAAATAGAATATGGATCATGGTCACTACACAGTGACAAACATGACCATGAGACGATCGAAATAGCTCGACTATGAAAGGTCCCACTGCACCAACTGTTATTGCTAAGGAATTTCCAAGAAGTGTAGTATGTATAAACATAAGATAGATGTCACAAAATTATATAAGCGTTGGATAAACAGACAGAAAATCGTGTCTATCGTACAACAAGATAACTGTCAGTTCCAAAGCGGAAGCGATGTTCTGCAATCTGTCAAGAGCGTCACCGGCTCAATATTGCTGTTATTGTACTCATATTTCGACTATTTCAACTAACAACGTCACTAATATGTAACATGGCTTCGTTGGCACTCACATTGTGGTTTATAATAGTCTTAAATCAATCGTTGAGTTGGAGATCACAAGCAGTGTCGGGAACCTGCTTCACAGTCGACTGCAGCACAAGATGGCGGCCAAATGAAGTCTGATGTCATCATCCGGGTTCCGTTGTCATTATCATGCGATGTAGAACGCGACCTTCTGGATAATTTATTAAATATTTTGCCGATACAAATCATGATATGTGGATTTGATAAATTGATTATTTGTATTGTTTCCAACCAGCGATGTATAAACCGGCACATACATTAGTAATACATTATTAAAATCATGTGTTCTTTCATTATTAGGCGATCATAAATAATCTTAAACCTATGCTTGGTAGGTAAGCTACTGCAGACCCTAGTGTACAAGGACAGTATTAAATATAAATATTAGCCGTGTCTGAGTGAACAGTGGTCTATGGATAGCCTATTTGAACATTCTAAACATTTAGGCCTACATTAGACATACAAATATGGATAGAAAGTTCCAACTTTTCATCATGCTCAAGCGTAGGCCTATTTTACCTGAAAGTAGAGGGTAGACATAGGGCCTACATATAAAATTATAGCCTACTGTAGGCCTAGCCCGGGAGCTGAGTAGGCCTATAGCTACCATGCACCCACAGGACAATTGTTCATAGGCTTACCATTTGAAATGTTCAGTAGGCCTAGCTAGAGTCCACTCGATCAGTAAATTAATGTTCCCAAGGAAAAAAAATCATTTGAAAGTGGTCATATACCAACATTTAGGGGCGGCATGTAAAACAGTGACCACATCTCACTCACATTTTGAGATAGAGATGTGGAATTGGTATCAATATGCCTTATCATACTTATCTAAATGGTATATTAATTAATGTTTAATTAAATTCAGAATTTTGCGAAAATATACCACTTTCAAATACCGTGGAAACCACAAGAATGGTATTTTCAAGTAGGCCTAAAACAATCCAACTGTGTGTTTTACAAATCAAAGACGATTATCATCATATTATCAAAAGTATTACTTTAAAATACACATAAACTGGCACTATCCATGACAATATCTACAACACAGAGGCCACATGGTAGGCCTACCATATATCTTGCTTACTTTTGGAAGTAGAGACATGACATATGTACCAAAATGGATCACATGCAGAGTGTATTTACTATATATAATATGATATTGGTGTTAACAGAATAGTCCAGAATCTAGACGTCTATGGCACCATATGCATTCAGCTCATATGAGCGCTAGTAGTGTGATAATTTAGACGATGCAACTTTGTCTAACAGATAGCCTACACTTTGTAGAATATGTTTCATATTCAACAAGTACGGTATATGGAATAGAACATAATATATTGCATGCATATTTCGTCAAAATTGGTAGGCCTAACTTCCACAATATTCAATCTAGTATATACCTCATCGACTAATCAATATATATGAACATAGATCTACATGTATGCTATATAATATATTTTATGCATTTATTTTGGTTTTTGGTCAAAATTGGTATTTTTAAATGTACCCACACCATTTAAAAACTATAGTAGGGCTAGGCCTATACCTCAGCGACTAATCAAGACATGAACACGATATTTGTGTTAACAGATAGCTTTCACATTGTAGAATAGGCCTATATTACAGACCTATAACATGGCATGTAACCTATAATGCTACAATGGCGAAATATATATATATATATATAATGGCAAAACGAGACAGCCGAGTCTTTGAGGATCATTATATAGCATGCCATGCAAAATATACATACAGTCGACCCCCATATAACCAGACGTCAGATAACCGGTTCCCTCGCTATCCAGACGGTTTTCACTGGGAACGAATCTGTTGTGTATATGTGTTACAGTGAATGTGTATAATCAGGGAATATGTATTTTCCCTGAAAATTTCAGTGAATGTGTATACATGTATTATCTGATTAAGCCATATAATATAAAAAGGCAATATTTGTATACACATTCACTGAACTCGTGTGTCATCTAAGAAGTGACTAAAACGACATGTAGATAAAGATAGATGGATATTTTATGTAAGTGTCAATTTGTTAAAAAAAATATACATACATACACATACATACATCCGTCACAAAAACAGTGAATATGTATATTATCTGGCCTAATCAGTTATACAGATTCACTGTAATTTTCAGGGAATATACATATTCCCTGATTATACACATTCACTGTAACAAACCTTTTGCTTACAATATCATAATCAAATTTATTCTCTAAATAAGTACAGTAGTAGGACTTATTTATTGATATGACTGCGAGTCCAGACGACAGAGTAGGCTCCCTTAGATCCTGACTAGGCCTACATTAGTACATAGAGATGGGTTATGTAGGCCTATTATCAGCTGATTATACTAGAGACAGCTTTTTTTATATTAACGTAACCGCGGATGTCGCACAAGTCTGGGCCACGATAAGAAGCATGTAAAACATTTCTACCAAACAGAGAAAGGAGGAAGAAGACTGGCTAGAAGTAATATTTAATTTGTTTCGTCTTACCAGGTAAGTTAGCTTAACCTTTGTTAATGTACCACTATCATGCGGCTAATTAAGTCACCTGTTTTTCTTTATCAGTGAACGCCCCTACACTCCGTATCATTATGTATATAGTAGACGCCGATACTGTGTAAGTAATAGTTCCAATATGACAGAGGACTAATTGAGCTACGGATTGTATCAGTTGTATTTTGTGAATATGTCATTCTCTACTAACAGGGGTACCATGTAGTAGAGTAGAATACAGACATTAATTTTACGTTTTCGTGTTGTTCCGGGCCTCGATCCGATTCCAATTCCTTATTCCGGTATGTTATGTGAATATTGGGCATTGTCCTTGACTATTAAATGTAGGAAAACTGGAACCCTTAATGACTGTGTAAGGGCATACTGTCACGAATGGTTGACCTATATAATTGACAATTTCGATCTGAGACTAATTACGTTCGATGTGTCCACCCAACAGTTATTATTTACAAATGTACTGATTCGCATGCACAACATTTGCTCAGGGGTGTACAATTGCACAGAAACGGGAAAATAGAAACTACACGTCGCGCGAATCTCTGGCCTTACATACTACATACTACGAACAAAATGATGCCCTATACTAACCTTATCCGTAATGCTAACCGTAGTGTTACGAAACCTCTCTACAGAAAATAGTAATATTCTAGCTTAAATCATGACAGTACGGTACCACTCCACATATTTAGCAAATGAGATGTAAAATAATAATAAATTAAATACCGACCTCCTAAATTGTAATCGTAGAATGGTATAGGGTACAGGCATTTAATGGAACTGTTTTAAATATTTTGAGAAACGGTGCTAAACAAGGCTATGTTGCCAGACTATATATAGGTGTAAGTATAAACTATACCATGAAATATGTCTCTAGAGGTGTTTGCAAGGGCCTTAATGTTCTCTTCCTTTTCTTTCAGAATCATGTCTCGACAACCCCAGGGAAGGTTTAACTACGAGAACCTTCTAGCTGGGGGAAATCGTGGCGGGCGTGTGAACAGTTTCAGAAGAAGAGGTGGTAGAGGAAGATACAGGAGACAGGGAGACTCGTCCAGTATCTCATCTAGTAACTCCTCCTCCGATATCTCATCCAGTATCTCATCCAGTATATCCTCCCTGATAGATGTGGAAGTTGGTGAGAGAGGAAGCGTCAGGGATAGAGGTGGCTATAGAGATAGAGGCAGGGATAGAGGTAACTTCAGAGGAAGTGGAAGAGATAGCAGTGAATATAGAGATAGAGGCAGGGGTAGAGGTAACTTAAGAGGAAGAGGCAGGAGCCAGGGAGATTCCTCCAGTATATCATCAAGCACAACCTCCCTAATAGATGTGGAAGTTGGTGGGAGAGGAAGTGGAAGGGATAGAGATAGTTTCAGAGGAAGAGGCAGGGGCCAGGGAAATTCCTCCAGTATCGCATCTAGATTCTCATCCAGCACAACCTCCCTAATAGATGTGGAAGTTTGTGGGAGAGGAAGTGGAAGGGATAGAGATAGTTTCAGAGGAAGAGGCAGGGGCCAGGGAGATTCCTCCAGTTTCGCATCTAGATTCTCATGCAGCACAATGGAGATCATGGACATAGACAGGAATGTAGAAGAAGAAGATATGGTTCAAGCTGCATTCAAAACACTTCTGATCAAGTTTGGAGGTCGAGCCAAGATGACTGAGTTGGTAGAAGATAAGTCTCTTTTTCCAGAACTATTCTTCAACAAAATATGGCTTCAAACCATGAAGAACTTTCTTTTATTCCTGAAAAGTGATGAAATGGTGTCTGTGTCTGTCTACGTTAGAAATGCTAGACTTTGCATCTTCTACAATAACATGAATGGATGCACGAATAGGGTATGTAAGTATTTCCATGTTTGCAGAGAATTCATCACAGAAACATGCAAGCCACATCTGTGTAAATGTTTCAGGTCTCATAACTTTTTCGACAAAGACAACCTCACCATGGTTAAAAGGCTAGGATTGAATTCCTTCAAGAACAAGGAAATTGCCAAGATGGTTCGCTTGTTTGTACCCGAGGCATGTCCAAAGTACAACC
>JAUTBZ010125818.1:0-15107 GCA_032361785.1 Lepetodrilus galriftensis | reverse complement strand
AGGGACCATAGCACTCTCTTTGCCGATAGCTAATACATTGCTAAGAGAGTGCTATGGTCCCTTAGCGGCTAAGAGAGATTCGAGAAACCATACCCTGGCCTGAAAGTGACACCGAACCTTTTCTCTGTGGCTTGCGGAGAACTCGTATGGAAAACTTACTCGTATGGGTGGAAATGCGGTGAACTCGTATGGAAAATAAAAATTGATATACAGTAGACCTCGGATATACCGGCCTCGGATAAACCGGACATTCGCCTATAACGGACTGAATCTAAAGTCTCGGTCCCGTCTAACGATAATTCCAATTCAATTCCTCGTATATACCGGCCTTTATATAACGGATAATCGCATGCTACCGGACCAAAATCTCTGGCCCAGTCTACTGCATTTCCATTTAAAATAGCCTCGCGTATAACGTACTCATTGCTGCCAACGCACAAAGCAAAACAAAAAAGGTTTTGTTGTCGGACTTTATTACTTGTAGTTACAGCCAAACACGGTTGTCCCTATCTTGATGCTGTAGATACCATACGGCGTTAAAGACTTTGCTCGCATCTTCAGACAGTGAGGATCTTCTAAAGATGGGACAGAAATTGGAGGTGCTCGTGAACAAATGAGACTCCGAACTGGCTGAGGCAGACCACAATCCTTGACTATATGCAAGCATAGAAATTCAGACCAGATATTTTGGTATGGATTGTCAGTTATTATATATAGACCATGAGTATGTGTTATTCTTAAACCTTTCATGAAATGTATCGCTGTGAGAGAAACAATTAGGGTCCAAACCGTGGTATACGAAATGATCCTGTAGAGTGTACCTTTAAAATACCATTATTCCGCCAAATACAGTACTAGTAATAAACTAAATGAGGTAAGTAAGCATACCTACTGATGCAGAATTGAATTATCTCTCATTTGGTATATCATAAATGGTATTGTAGTGCGTCAATATCCTCTAGTGAGTGAACTAATGTTAATGCACGTTAAGAAAACGCATATTTCCTCCGTATGTCGTTACTGAGGGTACCCATCTTCGAGGATCGATTATGAAGTAATGCACCATTATATTTATTTAAGAAATGCATTTCCATGAACTAGAGATACAGACTATTCCAACGACACCAACAAACCTTTTGGTAAATGAAACATGATTAAAACCGTGTTAGCTCTTGTATTATACCTATAGTCTATTGATAGACAACCTGAATATGGTCGTATTGTTATTTGCTTCATTATGTCAATGGAAGGGGACATAACTCAGTGGTAAGACTTAAAATAATACGCTAGGCATCGTTTTCTCGCAATTCCTTCATAGTTCAGTTGATGCATCAAAGACAAGATAAATAGCGGAACGTATATAAAGCATGGTAAGTGAGGACCTGTTGCCACTAATTCCCATGCACTACTTCACCTCATTTGATGTAAAACTGGATAACAGTCAGACCATGAACCTGAACCTGCAAGGTGCAAACTCGAACCCAGTTAGTGATCATAGAGAATGGACATGTTACCATCAAACTTTCATTTACGGAACAGATAAATGTAATATACAATGTATATATGATGTGAAATTATCACATTCACATTCTGTCTTTAATTGCAGCAGCCGTGGCTGACAGGCTGTACCGTAACATAACAGTGCTGCTTGTTCTCATCTCACAAACTACAGAACTAAGACTTAAATACACCGGGGAACATATGCTATAGTTTAACAAAAGAAACAATAACAGAAATAACAAGTATGCTACATAACAAAGTCAAGCTAATAAACAAACAAACAACAAAAAAAGCCAGACCAAAACAATAAAAAGCAGAGAGAGAAAAAACAAAACAAAACAAAACAAAACAAAAAAGAAAAAGAAATCCCTAACAACATGATATAAAGTAGCTTGGTTCTACTGACAGTAGGATGTAAGGGTACTACTACAGTGTTATATCTTCCTCACAACTAGTTATCAATAGGATTAGACTGGACATACGTCAAGGAAGGGCATCCACCATCACGAGGAAGCATTTTGGGGTTTTTCACTTCACAGTAGACGACTAATTGTGAAGCGGGTTGCTAACATTTCCTAATGACCTGTGAAGGGCTCGTCACCTCGTAGTCACGGAAGTTACAGAAGGGTCAGCGGGAATTACCGACACCGTGTGAAGAGGTGCTTCATTCCCCTCATGAATAACGCCTTCAGGAAGGGTTCAGTTGGTGCACATGTGAAAACAATTTGACTCTTTGGAAAAATATATACTGTATACTTTATATAAACCGAAAACGTTAACCAATAAAGTAACCTTTTATTGGGGTTTATTATCATGAAACTGTCAAATTATGAAATTGTGTAACTTCTAATAGTAGTAAATCAAATGAATGGTAAATATACAACTATAATAATGACACATAAGTTTCTTACCATGTTTGTACGGATAGAAAGTTCGTTGGTTTAGTAACTCGTTATTGTTCTTGTCATGTCATGTCATGTCATCAACAATATACAATGACAATCTTGTCATAGACATAGTGAATCACTTTCTCTGTAGAACGTGTTTCATCATAATCTTGCGTTTTCATTAGTTACTTGAATTGAAGATTCTATATTCAGCACACGTTTATGTATTATGTAATGGTAGCTTTGACCTCTATTGACCTCAGTGTGGAGTGTACTATTTGTTTCAGTTGTCCATGTACGATGCCAGATAAACCAAGCCACTGTCGACTACATCAGCCGCTCTTTGGAGTTCCGGTTCCAAGTGGTGGACAACCTCTACAATGATTGGCGGTGCAAGTTGCTATTCAATCTGACCAATAGGGGCAGTCGTATTATCCCTGGTGGAGAATGGAAGATCTACTTCACCAAAATCCGGGGTATCCCCGCCAGCCAGCTAGGGGTGGGGCTGAGGGAGCAGAGGGTGCGGCTGGAGAACGTGCACGGGTCGCTGTACAGTCTGTCACCGACTCGAGACTTCTTTCCTATCCTCCCCGGTGCCTCAAGAGTGGTCAGGTTTCTAGGGTCACTATGGATGGCTAGTCGTTATGACGTCATGCCGAACGTGTACGTCACAGCGCCAGGTACGACATCGAAACACGTGATCAGTCAGTGACCACTTTACACTGATTGGGAAGAAGCTACTATGGGAAATAATTCAATTAAATACTGGCCATAGGCTACCATTTTATTTGCGATGTCATGCCCCGAGATTACAAAACCTTTTGAGTACGATTTAAAGCTCAAGTTCACCTTTTATATTTGGAATTGTGAACAAAACCTTGAGTTGAGCATGAGTTCATACTTAAAAACGTTTCATAATCTCTGGGCCACGTGATCTGTTCAATTTAAATTGCTGTGCAACAGTGCGTCTTCTCGACCTTCCCTGGTCACGTGCTTTACTTCACAATGCTCTGAAAGAACATTTTCTTTGAAAACTTACTCCTACATAAATATGTATAGCTAGATCTACATGTCTGAGCTGAATGGTCAAATCAAATGCATCGTAATAGGCAGTCCCACTTAATTATCTCTTGCTCATCATCACAAAGTCTCCAGAATGCCTGCTAAATGTATTACTTTAGATCTATTAGGTATGTCAAGACAGTCACGACTGATTCTTTCTTCTTTCTCCTTCATAGGAGTGATCCCTAGGATCCTGGACAACACACGTGACGAGCGACTGGAGTTCGCAGGGACGTACGACACACTGAGACAGTGGAAGATCAGCCCAGATGACGTCAGCAATCCTCTGACCCCCCAGGAACGCTTCGAGAGGAACCGGGCGTCAAGGGAAGTTCGTAATGCCAATACAAGGGGAGACGAATGGAGACGGAGAATTATACCACAGCCGTACAGAGCCGACTTTGACATCACGAGGAATGTCACCATTGACAATGGCTGGGTCATCATGTCCTCCAATGACGCGGTCAGAGAGGCGACGTTCTTAGGAAGTATGGAGACGTAGTCGGGACATTGCGTAACGATGATAGATTGTAGTTAGCATAGTAATATGTAGCTGCAGTTCTGTAGCTATAAGATGCCCCGTTTACTATTTTGCTATCTAGGGTGCCAGAATAGATAGCAAAATAGTAAACGGGGCATCTTTAAGCTACGGTTCTGCAGCTAAGTAATATGCCGCTTTTCATACGAGTTCTAACGCAACATACACTAATTTGTCAGTAGTCATCTTTCATGTATTATTGTCAAATCTATTGACTTTTCGAAGTACCGTAGGCTCCTTTTCATTATTTTAAGAAACCAGCGTGACCACAACTGTTGGAAGTCGTTCGTTCACGTCTATACACTGTATTTGTGTTACAGCGCAGTTGGTGCTGAACAGACTTCCGGCTGGGACAAGACAAGTCCGCGTCATCAGGTTACGGACCGCGGAGTTCGCCCTCACTGATGTCCCGACTGAAGACGTCGCCATCTTCAACAACAGTGACGCCTATCGGCTGTCAGTTGACCCAGATCGTAATGTCATAGAGATCATAGGTCGGGGACCATCAGGTGTCTTCTACGGAGTTCACTCGCTCCTGATGCTGTTGAACGAAGGTCGTACGGTGCCACGGACCAACATAATAGATGCTCCCCGGTTCGTGTACAGAGGGATGCTACTGGATGTGGCGAGGAACTTCCGGCCTAAGGAAGACGTGATGAGGCTGATAGGGGCAATGTCGGTGTACAAGATGAACAAGTTCCACTTCCACCTCTCTGACGACGAGGGCTGGAGACTCGAGATCCCAGGACTGCCAGAACTCACACGGGTAACTGACGGGTAACTGACACGGGCAACTGACACGGGTAACTGACACGGGTAACTGACACGGGTAACTGACACGGGTAACTGACATGGGCAACTGACACGGGCAACTGACACGGGTAACTGACACGGGTAACTGACACTGGTAACTGACACGGGTAACTGACGGGTAACTGACACGGGTAACTGACACGGGCAACTGACACGGGTAACTGACACGGGCAACTGACACGGGTAACGTCACTGATAAATTATAACACATCTGCTCCAACTGTTCGTGTCTTGGAAGTTCTGTACTTTTAAAGAAAATATTTAAGGTGAAATACGTATTGTTTATTTCCATCCATCAAATAATCCATCCCATCCATCTAACAATCCATCATTCCAACTATCCATACCTCTAGATACATAGGCAACTATATTGTGTTACAGTTCGGCTCACGAAGATGCCATGACTTGAATGAAGACAGCTGTCTACTGCCACAAATAGGTTCAGGACCAGACACGAGCACTTCCGGTTCCGGATTCTACACCGTCGCAGACTACCGCGAGATTTTGCAGTTTGCACGTGACCGCCATGTGGAGGTAATCCCGGAATTCGACATGCCTGGGCATTCTCGCGCTGCTATCAAGTCCATGGAGAGAAGACTGACAAACCTCGCACGTCAGGGAAGAAGGATACAAGGAGGCACGTTCCTGCTGAGTGACGAGAGGAGCACGCTGCCCGACCCCAGAGACGCCATGTTCCACAACAACGCCATCAACCCGTGCATCCAGACGACGTACAACTTCGTGGAGGAGGTGGTGGAGCAGGTGGTGGCGATGCACAGAAGCATCCTGCCACTCAGAGTGTTCCACATCGGCGGGGACGAGGTCGTGCGCGGCGCGTGGAACACCTCGGTGGCATGCAATGCTCTCAGGCGCGCGAACCCTGTCGCCAACCAGAGTCTCGCCAGGTACTTCGTCAATAGGGTTTCACGGATCGCAGCAGCCCAGAACTTGGTACTGGCGATTTGGGGGGACGCGCTGGTCCACAACGGAACCGTGCAGCGCAGGAGTGAGCTGAATAGCCCGGATGTGTACGCATATGCGTGGAACAACAACTGGGAGTGGGGAAAGGTCAACAACTCGCACATACTGGCGAACGAAGGGTTCAAGGTATGGTCACTATTCATATATCAAACTGATCGTAAACGTGTTCGTTATGTCATAGTGAACTTATTTACAGAAGAATAATGGTTGGTTGATTGTTAGCGTTCATATTGCTTTCAATCTAGTATTAGTTTCGGTAGCGGTTAGTCCAGTAAGCTATAGTTTGTCTTCGAACATGATGGTTAGGCCTATTTGTATTCCTTTCTTGGTCAGCACTTACATACAGCAGTGGTTCCAACCTTATTCTGAGTCTTATACGTGACTAGGAACTATTCAAGATTGTGTCATATCTGATTTCACTTTGAGAATCGTTTGAATCGTGCAGGTTGTCATGGCTCCTGGCACGCACCTGTTTTTCGACCACCCCCACGAGGCGGACCCCGAGGAGCGCGGGGTATTCTGGGCCACACGTGCCACCGATACTAGAAAGGTGTTTGGGTTATCTCCCCTCAATTTCTACGCCAGCACGGACGTGAAATGGTCAGGGAAAGCGCTAACAAGAGAAGACGTGTGTGGAGCTAATGGACGACAGTGTGTGGTGCTTAGACGTCCTGAGAATATAATAGGTCAGCAAAATTACGTCACAACTTATGTTCATTTACATGAACTACTTTAAAAACAACAACATATGAGTATAATGTAAACAGACTATATAGATTATAATGCATTAAACAAACAGTGAGAGTGAGTATGGAGTTTATCGTCGCTGCCGAAATATTTCACCCATTTGCCATAAAACAGAATCAAAATAACATGTAGATGTCTCGGTATAGTTCCTGTTTAGCTGTCTTGTGCACTATTGTCGTAGTATTGACTACTAGTGACATTTGCATGCAGGCCTCCAGGGACAGTTATGGACAGAGCTGATACGGACTGCAGAGCAGATGGAACAGCAGATATTCCCTCGGCTTCTGGCGTTAGCGGAACGTGCCTGGCACGAGGCATCCTGGGAGAGATTAGAACGAGGCTCTCAGCGTCAGCAGCTGGAAACCAGAGACTGGAACTCTTTCATGGCGGCGGTAGGACACAGGGAAATCCGCCGGATGGACCAAGGGGGAATACGTTATAGAATCCCTCCGCCAGGTGCAAGGTATAGTTTTCACAAGCAGAAAACACAGTGACATCAGTAAAAAGTAAAAATGTATATTTACCCAAGTAGAATGAGTGAGTTATTGTTTTTCGTCGTAGCGGGAATCTGTCAGCAATACGTCATGGTTAATATTTAATCAAAGGAAGATACATCAATAAATGAAGATACATCAGTAAATGAAGATACATCAGTAAATGAAAGTCGCATCAGTCGATCTATTACATTCACATGAGCTAAAATGAATGTGGCCTCGCACCAAAATCACATCCGTAGACATATTGTTTCCTTGTAATATGGTTTTTGTCACATTTCCTTCTCAGAATGGACGGAAGGTGGTTAGTTGTTAACTCAGAATACCCAGGTCTTCCGGTTCAGTTCCGGTCACGTGACAACGAGACATGGCAGGACGTGACATCTACTGCAGAGCTGGTTGGCAACCAAAGGGTCTTCCTCAGATCGAGGTGCATAAACTAATACTCATTTATCATACTTTCACTTGGTCATCTGTGCTAACTGGGTGCAGGAACTGAAATTACGCCATTAGCAACTCAATGCTGTATTATTAGGTGTTCTCACCCAATCTTGCTTTCAAGTAGGCCTAAACGACGACCAATGACTTCTGAAGTAGCAGCATTATATCCATTGGCAAGGCCATATTTTCTACATTTGGTGACCGGTATCGTTAACTTTTGTCGCTCATTTCTCGCTGTTCCAGGTCACAAGACAACAGGAGGTTCAGTCGCGTGGTTCACATGACGTCTGCCTCAAGACGGGAGTCTACAGTCGGACCTACTCCCAGGAGACTGGACACCCAGTCCACCGTGGACTACATAGCGGAGTTCCTACAGCTCAACCTGACTGTGGTGGACAACACGGTACAGGGACACGGGAGTTTGGTGGACATCACTCTGGGGAACAATGGCAACCGGACTCTGGACGAGGGGAGCTGGGAGATCTACCTGACTAGCTTTGTGTCCGTATTCCCCCAGTTCCTCTTCCACAATCCTCGGGGTCATGTCATAGAAGGTCAAAATGTCAAGGTCACTCATGTGTCCGGTTCGCTGGTTAAGTTCCAGCCAGTTCAAGGATTCCAGCCTCTACGTCCGAACCAGAGTCGAAGTCTGAGATTCGAGTTCGGGTTCCCGATCCTCGCCCGCTGTTACGTCATGCCTAACTGGTACGTGTCCGCGGATGGAATGATGCCACGTGTCATCAACGCCACCAAAGGCGAGGACCTGCAGTTTGTGACGTCATTCACTGAGGCCAGACAGTGGAAACGTGGCGCAGACGACAGGTATATGAATGCCGGATAAAAACATCAACTATAATGTATCCATTTTATTGACACTGAAAATAGGGAAACAATGGCGAGTATTATATACTATGCCTGTAGCAGATACATGTACAACTTCTGTGGAGTTTGTGAACACATCAATTCAAAGTCAAAGACTTCAAAACTGGTATGATTTTAAGGAAGGTATGCATATATGCTTGTGTCATCGTTATATAATAAGTACACATGTAGCAATGTAGGGTATTCTTTCATGAAGTTCCCTTATCCACTAAGACCACGACGCTCTCTTCAAATGACGATAGCTAGTACACTGCAAAGAGAGCGCTATAGTCTCTAGAATGAGAGGATAAGAGAGCTTTGTGAAAGGATACTCTGGTCAACGGTGGTTCACTGTCCTGACAGATACGACCCTCTGAAGCCGTCCGAGAGGTTCACGCTTCACGAGCAGACGGAGGACCTGGGGGGACCCGGGGGACAGATCCTGCCTACCCCCTCCTACGCCCAGGTGTGTATACCAGTCCTCAAACATGTCAAGGATAAGTTGCTTTTATTATCATATTATTATGTTAACTAGGAGATATATACGCCGACTAGAGAATACTTGCTCATCAATTTCAGTTTAGAAATATTTTTTGTTAGGTTCGCAAATTAGAACGGGCCATATTGACATGTTTCAGATGACCGTATTGACATGTTTCAGATGACCGTATTGTCATGTTTCAGATGACCGTATTGACATGTTTCAGATGACCTTATTTACATGTTTCAGATGACCGTATTGACATGTTTCAGATGACCGTATTGACATGTTTCAGATGACCATTGTTGACGTGTTTCAGATAAATGAGAGTCAGAATGTGTCCCTCTCCGACTGCTGCTGGTCCGTCGTCTCCCACAGCATGTTTAACAGAGAAGCGCAGTTCCTCATAGGTGTGTACTGTAGTAGTGCTGGTGGTCATGGTGGTGATGATGATGATTATTATTGATGATGAAGATGATGATGATGATTATTATTGATGATGATGATGATGATGTTGATGATGATAATGATGATTATTATTGATGATGATGATGATGATGATGATGATGTTGATATGATGATGATGATGATAATGATGATTGATGATGATGATTATTATTGATGATGATGATGATGATGATGATTATTGATGATGATGATGATGATTATTATTATTGATAATAATGATTATTGATGATGATAATGATGATTATTGATGATGATGATGATGATGATTATTGATGATGATGATTATTGATGATGATGCTGTGGTGATATAATGATAAAATATCATTTGACTAACACATTTACAAGATGTTGTGGTCTGCTCCTTTCCAGACTCGCTGAACATGACCTCGGTGAGATCCTCGCTCTCTCGGCCCAACTCCAGACTGATAGAACTCAGGTTCGGGGACCCTCAGGTCAGAATGGACGGGCGGGCGTCCACGTCCCTCGCGGCGTACATGCTCACTGTCGACCCGCGGAGGTCGGTCATCGAGATCACATCACGTGACCCGGCAGGCGCGTTCTACGGCGTGCAGAGTCTACTGAGTCTGTGCCGAGGTCGAGACGGGAGACACACGGGACGAGTTCCGAGAGCGACGGTGCGGGATGCGCCGAGATACGAGCACAGGTAACGGACATACAACCACGTACGTTAGTAGTCAGTACTACTAGTATATAGTTCTTCTGGGATGTGTTCTAGTCGTCTTTGTAGCAACTCATCTTGTATGGACCTGAGACTGCTGGTTAATTTAAGGTTCTTCTCGGACTCCTAGTGATGCCTTTGTGGACCGTATACTCAATGGTAGCAGGATTATTTTAATAGAGTATATGGTAAGTAAGGTTTACTACAAAACGTTTACATTACGACTGGCACGTTTCTATATATATTAACCTTCATTCGGACTTTTTGAAGGAGTAAATGTAGGACCATTATTTTAAGAAACGTTCCAATTTAGGGGTCTACTCTTGGATGTAGTACGTAACTTCCGGTCTAAAGATGAAGTGATGAGAATTCTGGATGTAATGGCCGCCTACAAGATGAACAAGCTTCACTTCCGGTTGGGTGACGACGAGGGATGGCGGCTGGAGATCCCAGGCTTACCAGAGCTGACCAGGGCAAGTAGAACCAAGCAATTAGCACTATACAACGAAAATACTCAAATATACAGCAATATGTCATTGCATATTTCCCAAAAATATTTCCAGATTTTCAGATACCTAATTGGAAGGTTAATGAATATTAGTATTGCTATTGAACTCACTTCATCCCAGCTGACCTCTGACATGTGACATCTGACATAGTATGAGCAGTAATGAACATCTGACCTCTGACCTCTGACTGGACTGGTTGCTACAGGTGGGAGGACGGCGATGTCACGACCTTGACGAGCAGTCCTGTCTGCTGTCCCAGTTAGGGTCCGGCCCCAGCCCCGACACCTCTGGGTCAGGATTCTACACAGTGCAGGACTACAGAGACATACTGAGACACGCCAACCACAGACACATACAGGTGCGTGCGCAACCCAGTGTACTCCCGGTGCTCCTGACACTTTGCATTAGTTGACAGTACCGGATATGTAGCTTGGTCAACATGAACTTTTATGAAGACCACAATGAAACTAGAATCCGCTTAACAGAGCGCCACGAGATTCGTAACTTGCTGTAGTATGTAGGTCTACATGTATAGTGACTCAGCGAGTTACTTCTGTCGTAGGGCTAAGATCGTTCTGTGGATTGGGAATGATAGGTATATACGGTCTGTCACACTGAATGAATCCTTATTATACACGCACATCTGCAGGTGATTGATGAGTTTGACATGCCTGGCCACTCACGTGCAGCAGTGGCGTCAATGCGAGCCCGACAACGTCGACTACGTGAGCTGGGCGACCCCACAGCAGACGACTTCCTGTTACAAGACCCCAGAGATGACCTTGAGTACATGTCCACGCAGAACTACGATGACAACACCATCAATCCATGTCTGGCATCTACGTACAGGTGAGGGCTACTGTATGGAGGTGATACCTAGTATGGGGAAGGACGACATGCTCCTGTATAAAGTCTTCCTTGGGCAGGTGCCCGTTGCACGACACTCTTGTAGGCTACAACTGTTGTAACGTCAACGCTTTCTATTGTGGCAGGAGCCCAGTTACAACAATTATAGCGATACAAGAGCATCGTGCAACGACCTCCAGCTACATATAAAATAGTGTTGACTGATGTTCTAGGATTACAACTGAAACATAATAGGTGCATCAGAAAAACAGTGTATGACTGTTTGAATTTATGCGGTATTAACAGCGGTCATGTACTCGGGTGGTCATAATATCCATGGTCACTACTTTCCACGTTGCTGCAGGTTCATCAGACACGTGCTGCGAGAGCTGCAGAGGATCAGACAGGACGTGCAGCCCTTGAGGAGGTACGTGTTCGTGGGAGGAGAAGTTCAGGAGGCGTTCGTCAACTCCTCCTCGTGTCGGAGTCGGAGGCTGGACAGGACGGGGGTGAGAGCGTTCTTCGCCCAGCAGGTGTCTCAGATTGCCACGGACCTGGGCATCCAGTTGTCCGGCTGGGCTGACGGACTGGTGGACACGCGCGGACAGCCCATGAACCTCCTCCAGAATGTGCGACAGGCTCTGGTCTGGAACAACGTCGTGGAAAACCCAGAAAACATGGGAGTAGCGTACAGGCTGGCCAACGCGGGATATGAGGTTATTGCATTTTATGTTGTCTCCATTATTAACCAATCATTGCCAACTAAGTATGTATTGTCATAAAACACATTGAAGACAGCTGCAGGCTTAAGTTCTCACATTGAAGACAAATGCGGGGTTATGGTCTTACTTTGAATGGTAGACAGCGGCATGGTCGTGGTCTTACTTTGAAGACAGCGGTATGGTCGTGGTCTTACTTTGAAGACAGCGGTATGGTCGTGGTCTTACTTTGAAGAAAGCGGTACGGTCGTGGTCTCACATTGAATCTTGAAGGCTCTCCAGTGTATTGTTTATCACTGAGACTTGACAACGTTGACATGTTTTCACCCAATGCTGGCTGTCTGCAGGTCGTCCTGGCCCACGCCACCCACCTGTACCTGGACCACCCACACGAGGCCGACCCCGAGGAGAGAGGCTTGTCCTGGGCTACCAGATACACAGACGCCAGGAAGGTGCTGGGATACTCCCCCTCCGACGTCTACAGCAACGTGGACGTCAATGTGCACGGGGAGCCGGTCACGAGGCAGGAGTTCTGTGCTCACGGCCCGGACACGTGTGTACCCTTACAGAACCCCCAGAACATCATAGGTACGTGACAGAACCCTTAGAACATCATATGTACGTGGCAGAACCATTAGAACATCATAGGTACGTGAGAGAACCTCCATAACCATTATATAGGTACGTGACAGAACCCTTAGAACAGCATAGGTACGTGACAGAACCCTTAGAACATCATAAGTATGTGACTATTGCCATTGACCATGACCTCAAGCGATTGCAGAAGCTATAATTTATTGTTTCGAACAATGTATATTTCATGGAAGATACATTTTCTGCTGATTTCTAGGATCAAAACGCTGATCCATATGGTATAATAAGGCATACTTATATTTATAGCAAGGAACTGAAAGCGGTCTGATAATGGCTTACCCACGCAATATAATGACCTCGTAGTAGATGTGACATCTTAATGACTCGAGAATTTATACTCAAATCAAAGGTTTGTTGAATCCCATACAACATTTGAGTTTGGGCATGAATTCGTGTACACTTCAGGTATTCAGGCCGCGATGTGGAGTGAACTGACAAGGACACGTGACCAGCAACACGGTCTGCTGTTTCCACGACTACTGGCTGTGGCTGAGCGGGCCTGGCACATGGCATCATGGGAGAATATCACTGACGTCAGAGATAGAAACGTGTCACGTGCAGAAGACTGGAACAGATTTGCGAACACGCTTGGTTACAAAGAGTTACCGTTCTTGGATAGACTGGGCATCGGCTACAGAGTTCCTCCACCTGGGGCAAGGTGAGTGTAGCGATGGCCTAGATAATATACCTCTTTTTTAAGTGCTTAGACCAACCATAGGTTCCGTTTTCAATCTCGCTAGTAGGGTCGCTTCAGAAGTGAGATGGTTGATATATATATGCGATACAAATAACCGTGCTGTTGTTTCAGAGTTCAAGGTCGCAGGTGGACCGTCAACACAGAGTTTCCTGACCTTGTTGTAGAGGTCAGTTTTAATGGCGGGGTCACGTGGAGTCCCATGGAATCTCGCGTGATCGTGGCTCCCGGAGGCAGTGTTACGAGATTTAGAACAAGGTAGGACTAAAGCGAAGTGTCATACAGATACTGAGAATAAAATACAAATAGTAAGCCATGTAACACATATCAAAGTGAGACTGACTTTAAATAGGACGTATAAGTATACCTATATGTGCATAATGGGCATACTCGTGTCTATAATAGTGACACTCCTGAAAATATCTGTTTGCAGGTCTTCTCTGGGTGAGAGATACAGTCGCGTGGTGTCAGCCAGCAGTCCGCCATGTACGTCTGTGGTCACGTGGTCACTGCTAGTGCTGCTTCTGTCCGGGTTCCATCAGTATTTGTAACACCAAACTTGTGTCGGCCTCCGAAAATGTGTTTTTAACTTACTATGAGCATGCGAACATAAAGAAAAATGGAATCTACAAATTTGTCTTTGAAACGTAGTGTTAACATTATTTGAAATGCATTGTCTTTTAGATCACGTTTATCTGCGACATGAAATCCTACACATTTAGAGTAAGCATCATCAGCTATACAGTACCATATAACATGAGTATAATGTCTTCTTCAGCAAAGTGTGCTTATTCTAGTATCAATAGTTGGTCAATGGACACTGTGTCATCATAACGTGTGTCATCATAACGTGTGTCATCATAACGTGTGTCATCATAACGTACCACTTCTCTTCTCTGTCTTCCCTGTATACTTCTATTGTTTGCCATTATAATTGGCAGTGTAGTATATTTCAGTTATATTGTACACTATTGAACTTTTCTTTTGTATTGATTGTTACAGATGTTGCTACGGTATACATGTAGACACATAACTGACGTGTGATTTGAGTGTATGGCGAGTCTTTCTCGTATCCTGTTTCCAATCCCTGATACATTGTAGTATTTAAATGCCATTTCATGATTAAAGTGTATATATTAGTTACATTGTACTTATCATATTGTATATATGCATTACATTATCATTTGAAATAAAATATAATTGAACTTGTAGACCATTGCTTTTGCAATACTTTTCCTCTCTCAATCTGGTGACGATTGGTTCTGACACAACAGTTGAAGCTATAAACACCAATAGAGGTGCTTATCACGGATATGCTGTAATGAATCTAATGTTAAACGTTTTAATTTTTATTTATTTACCTTACAAGGTCGTCAAGCTAGCCATTTTGTAGTACGTTTGACTACAGCTGCTTTATACATATTGCGTTTTTCAAAATTGCTGCCACCAAAATTGACATTTTCACTTATCAGCTTGTAAGACTCCCACAAACCTTATTATGATGTCTACACCCACTGTTTATGGGTAAATTAATCCATTAGAAACAGATGTACATCCACAGGCTCAAACCAAAGTTAAGCGGCCATTTTGATTTTGATTTTCATTTTTCGTCATAGTTTTGCACCCCTGTCCCACCCTAGAACATCCAAAAGTGGCATCATTTAGTTCAGGAGATCTTACTCATTGATAATATGCACCCCTGTCCCACCCTAGCTAGAACATCCAAAAGTGGT
>JAUTBZ010125807.1:0-15108 GCA_032361785.1 Lepetodrilus galriftensis | reverse complement strand
TAATCGAATAACTTTTTAGGATCTTTATTGACCAGAAACATTGCTTCAAAACGATTTGATTTTTCGAGCATGTCCACACAGTTTGAAATTAACTTGCCTCCTGTTAAATCAAAATAAACAGGGTGCGTATCCTTATCGGTTTCTGCCGGTAATTCTGTTCTGATGCAAAAGTGGAGTGGGGTATTATTGATATAAACGGTGTGCATTAATTTATTTTTACGCAAGTTAAAAACTCCATTCGTCCATCAACTCTAAAGTGTCTGGATTATAGACTTTCGCTGATACTTGTTTTCCATTGATAGAAAAAACCACTAAAGCAAATTGCGTTGTAAAGCCACTGACCGCACTGGTCCAAGGAGTTGATTTGTCTTGGGCATAATAGGGTGCGCCGGCAGAACCATTATTGATCTGCCAAATAGTTCTACTTCTTTCTAGTTTAGGGAATTTATAATTTTCCGGGTAGATATTGACTTGTGGGGTGATTTTTACTTTGTTATAATTATGTTCATCACCAGTCAAAATAGCGACGACTTTGGAGCTTTGATTAATAATAATATTAAGGTATTCATCTCTTCTTTCAATGATGCCTTTTTTGACTCGCTTGCCATTGACAAAAGGTCTTTTTTCGTTATTCCCATTATACCACATATCATCTCCTACGTGCGCACTATTCGGAAAAGCAGGGGTATGATGTGTGACAAAAACATGATCGACTGTTGGGTCAGATTCTAGTTTTTGGATGGTTCTTTGGAGCCAGTTGATTTGTTGATCCATCAGGTAGCCGTGAAGATTTCCACTAGTGCTAGAATCTCTTCCAACGGTCGGCGCATAGAAGTAATTAGAGTTGAGCACGATCATCGCCACATTATCATAAGTGTAATAGAAGACGGTCTCATCATAAGGAGGAAAGTCTGTTTTATTTGGATTTGGATCGTATATGGCTCCGTCTTCAGAAGCTGGGCCATTAATTGGATTGACAAAATTTTGGGCAAAGACAGCAGAAGCTGATTCCGTTTCAAAAGGAAAACCCGTTATTTGATTGGCATAGCGGCCTTTACTATTTTTAAATATAGGGCCATTAGCTTCATGATTGCCTACTGCTGGAACGATTGGGAAGTAATGCCAGAAAGGCTGAACCGCTCGTTTCCAATTGGCATATTGGACATTGATTTGTTCTTTTTTTGCGGTATATCCATTCACCAAATCACCTGTGAACTGCATGAAAGAGACATCATAGAAAGCAGAAAGTGCCGCAATTTTTCGCATCGCATAAAAATTAGTGCCTCCTAGGTCTCGTTCTCCACCACCATTTCCAGCTCTAGAATCACTGACATAAGCAAAAGAAAAAGGTTGGCGACTCCCAGGTTCAGGCGCTGTTTTGAATGTATAGGTTTGTGCGTAATCTTTGTAATCTACGGTATAAGTATATTTGGTTCCGGAGTTGAGTCCGGTGATCACAATTTCATGATTTTTTGTCGGAACCGCATCTTTAAATGTTTTGCCACCGACTAATACTTTCCCTATAATTGGATTATTTGTTTTGAACCAAACAGTTACTTCATTTTGTCCAAGTTTATTTAAAAACGGACCTTCTACAATTGTATTCGCGATGGAGAAACCAGTATCCTTATTGTATTTGAAAGAGATGACTCCTTCGTATTTCATTTTACCTTTTTTGGTAAGCAGCCGGTAACCGATCGTACCAAAACCAATTTTTTCCCAATCTGACATATCATAAATACCAGAGAGCTTTTTCAGGATATTGATTTGAGCTTTGCTATTTTCAATTTTTGATTTTTTCTTAAACCAGACGGGCATGGGGTGCTTAGAATCATGATAATGAATTAAGCCATAGTACATTTTGCCTTCCTCTAGCGCTTTCCCAAAATTAAATTCTATACCATCTTTAGTGGCAATGGGATGCCCCATATAATTGTCCAAATTTTTGGGAGAGACATATTTATTTTTAGAAAAAAGTTTCTGCCCATTTTTCAGATAGTATAGATTCCCACTTTCATCATAATGGATGTTAGAATACACATCAGGGATTATCTGAGCTTGGGCATTAGCTTGCGCAAAAATGAGGAAGCAGGCTAGAAAAATGAATTTGGACATAAGCTTTATTTAGGCTCAAAAGTAGCCAGTTTTTTGGGTCTTTGCAAATAGTTAAGCTATGATTTACATTTCGTTATCAGAAAAATAGCTTCTTGCGCTTTGAGCAATAAATTTTAAAGAAAAATAGAGGGTGGAATGAAATTTGCCTGAAAAGGCATGAAGTCTAAAGTAGTAGGTATCTAAAATGACAAAGGGCACTGATTCCCTTAAATCAGTAACCCTTTATCTCACATTGTTGGAGGGCACTACATCTTTTTCTATGGCAATAGAAATTATTTTTGCTCCCAAATCACTTTCTGGACTTAAAACGTGGGTTGCTATTTTTACCCTACCAACAGAAAGGAAAAAATAATTTTCTTTTTAAAAGCACGTTTATTTGGCAGATTTGATACTGAAACCCATACCTTTACCATATATTTATGGATGATATGAAAAACGAGGAACCCGAAAACTTGTGTAAAGAAGACGTTTATAAGAAGGTCTTTTACGATTATGGTCAGGCTATTAGAAATTTTATCTATTCTAAATGCCGAGATATGGCTCTTGCGGAGGACATTACGCAAGATGTGTTTGTTACCCTATGGAACAAGTGTGAGAATGCAGACGTAAAGACGGTCAAAAGCTTTTTGTATAAAATTGCGACGAATCGAGTAATCGATCACTTTAGACATCAGAAGGTTACCATGAACTATCAGTCGATTAAACGATCCATGGTGGATAATATCACGCCACAATTTAAAATGGAAGAACAAGAATATAAAGAGAAATTAGATCGGGTTTTGGCCAGTATTCCAGAGGCGAGTCGGTCTGTCTTTTTGATGAATAGAATCGAAAAATTGAAGTATGCGGAGATTGCCGTAAGGCTAGAAATATCAGTCAAAGCAGTAGAAAAAAGGATGAGCAAAGCGTTGGCTATAATAAAAAGTGAATTAGGACGAAAAATTTAAAGATTTAGGTAGGGGATAAATTCCTACCTACGTATGATTGTTACATGAAACATAATTCTACACACGAAACACTACTTGCTCGTTGGATAGCGGGTGAAATAACAACTGATGAGGCGCAGATCCTTGCGGATATGGAAGGCCTTCAGGAGTTAAAAGAGATGCTCACTTCTTTAGAAGAAGTGAAGTTACCTCCAATGGATTTGGATGCAGCCTGGAATGAGCTTGCGCCAAAAACTGTCCAAATTAAAAAATCTAGTCATATAAAAAAGACAACTCCTACAAAGCGTAGAAGCTTGCGCCCAATGCTGATGCGTTTGACTGCTGCTGTAGCGCTTATTGTTGGTGTTGGTTTTTGGTATTCCTCGAATGTGATGCCGCAGAAATATTTTGCGGAAGCTGGTCACACCGAAAAGATACTTTTGCCTGATGGATCTGAAGTTACCTTGAATGCTGGATCTAGTTTGCAATACTCCAAATGGAGTTGGAAGCGGAACAGAGCGATTGAGCTTCAAGGGGAGGCTTATTTCAAAGTAGCTAAAGGAGAAAAGTTCACAGTCATTACAAATCACGGGGAAACTAGTGTTTTGGGTACTCAATTCGATGTTTATGACAGAGGAGAAACCTTCCTAGTGAAATGTTTTGAAGGACGTGTGCAAGTAGCAGATGCCAATCAAGCTAGTATTATCACCAAAGGACAAGGAGTCAAAATCGCTAATAACGTAGTCCAAAAAATGAATGTGGTCGCTAAGAATCCTGCTTGGATGAATGGGGAGTCAAAGTTTTTTGAAAATACTTTACAAGAAGTCTTTGATGAGATGAAAAGACAGTATATCTTGGACATTGAAATGAATCAAGTTGATTTGTCTCAACAGTTTACAGGTGTATTGCCAAATAAGAACCTCAAAAAAGCATTGACCATTATTTGTGGTTCAATGAATTTGTCCTACGAAATCGATAATGATAACAAGCAAATCAAAATCACTTCCAAATAATCGAATAGCGCTCAGCTTTCGATGGAGGATTTTATTTGCTTTTTTCTTCCTTCTTGGGGGGAGTAATCTCCAGGCCCAAGGTGATTTCTTTAAGAATGTGTCTTTAGTCCGTATTCTGTCTAGATTGGAAAAGACCTATCAGGTTACTTTCTCTTACGATGTTAGTTTAGTTAAAAAGAAAAGAATATCGTTCTTTCAACTGACCAATAAAAGTATAGAAAAGGATTTAGTGGCACTGCTTCGTTCCGCTGAGTTGGGCTATGATCGCATTGATAATGATATTATTATCAAACGTGTGCCACCGACCTATTATCAAAAATACAATCGCAGAATTTGTGGCCAAATAATTGATGCGGCAATAGGCTTGCCTTTGGGCCATGCCTCCGTTTCGATTGCCAATACGACTTATGGGGAGACCGCTGACTCTACAGGACAGTTTGTTTTAAATTTTCCTTTGGTCGAAACGGATTATCTTGAAGTCAATTTTATTGGATATGAAACGAAACGAATCAAACTTTCTTTCTTTTTAGGGCAACCTTGTAAGACGGTATTTCTGAATCAGATGAATATGGAAGTGCCACAAGTGATTGTCAGAGAAGACTATAATATCCATGCAGGCATCAAAGTTTCTGATGTGGATCCCGATGTTGTTATTATTCGTCCGAGTAAAATGACGGGTACAGGAGGTATTGATCCTAAAGATGTATTTGGAACTTTAAAGCAATTACCAAGTGTCAATAGTACCGATGAATCCGCTACTTCATTGAATATCAGAGGTGGCTCTTCCGGCCAAAATTTAGTGCTCTATGACAATATTCCATTGTATCATTATGGCCATGTCTTCGGTAAAATTTCCTCTTTCAATTCTGAGTTGATTGAGGAAGTTCGTTTCTCTAAAGCAGGATTTAGTGCCCAAAATGGTGGCAGAGTATCGAGTGTTATTGATATTAAAAGTAAGAAAGAAATTCCCAAAACAATTGGGATAAAAGCAAATATAGGTTTGCTATCGGCAAGTATTTCGGGGGAGATTCCTTTTGCAAATGAAAAGGCTGCTTTAAGGCTTGGCTATCGAAAATCCATATTTGAAAAGGGAGCACTCAATCGTTTGTTACTCAATCAAATCTTCCAAGGAACAAGAGTGGTGGAAAATGAATTGAGATCCGATTCCTTGATTAGCCCAATTCTATCTAGGCCACAAAATTCGTTTTATGATTTTTTTGCGCAAGCTGTATGGAAACCCACAGAAATAGATGTTCTTGACTTTACCGCTTTGAAAATGGGGGACAAAATGCATTATGATTTTGCAACTTGTCCACAGTCGGATTGCTATTCGACCACAGATAATTTAAAGCTAGCCAATACAGGTTATCAAGCATCTTGGTCTCATCATTGGTTGCCTAATTTTTCATCTTCATTATTGTATGTATTTTCTGACTATGATAAGAAGTATGATTTTGTTGAAGCTGGTGTAGGCTCTTTGGATTTTGATAAGAAAATTAATACAATTAACGATTTCTCTGTACAGGCAAATAATCATTGGGCTAGAAATGGTGTCCAGGTAAATTTTGGTGCACAGTATAAAAAAGTATCTAGCGTAATTAATAATATTAAAAACACCATGCTAGTCCAAGATACTTTGTTTGATGCAAGTATAGGCACTACGAATGCATTATTTGTTGATTATCGACATGATATTGGGGATAAGTTACATTTATTTTTGGGTGGTCGACTCTCGACTTATGACTTATTAAAAAAAGGATTGTTTTTAGAACCAAGGTTTTCGGTTAGCTCTAATCCAAGCCAATATTTAAAAATAAAAATGAGTGGCGGACTTTATTATCAAACGATGAATAAATTAATAAGCCCAGATGGACTTTCCGAAAGGGATGAGTTGTGGGTGTTGTCCAAAGATGATGAAGGTTTGAATAAAAATATTTTCTCGGCCCAAAAGAGTACACAGTTTTCAGTAGGAATGTCTTACAGAAGGAATGGTTGGCAAGCCAATATTGATGTTTATGATAAGCAGATAACAGGGATTCCCTCACAAATTGTGGATTTGCAAGTTGTTCGTATAGATGAATTAGGGGCTTTGAAAGCTTCGGGTTTGGAAATAGGTATTCAAAAATGGAGTGAACATGCTTTTTCTGTGGCGAGTTATTCGCGTGGAAAAGCAGCTTATGATTTTTCCTCTTATTCCTATGCAGTGAATGCTTCCTATCATCAAAGACATCGATTGACTTTGCTGCAAGGCTTTAAGTATAAGAATATTTTTGCTACTATAAATTGGCGATGGAAATCAGGATTGCCTTTTTCTGAAAAGTCGAGTATTTTGAAAGACTCCATTGGTCTAAATCAGTATCGTTATTCTATTGTTTACGATGGTTTGAATCAAGCGGTGTTGCCCAGTTATAGTCGAATGGATTTATCCTTGGGTTATAAGTATTCTTTTTCTTGGGGAAAGGCAACCGTGAATTTATCTGCTATCAATATTTTAAATAAAAGAAATGTGCTGAATCGCCGCTATGGCTTGGTCGTTTCTGATAAGGCTATTCTTGGGCAAGAAGAACCAGTAGTCATTCGTACTGAGCGAAATGGGTTGCCTTTTACACCGAATGTTTCTTTGTTATTTGAATTCGATTTAGGTAGCCTTAAGAAAGGTCGTGCCAAAGAATAGGAGTCTAGAAAGAGCGCATATTGTATGCCTTATTCAACTTATCCAGAAAACTGGGTAAATTGATGAGGCGACTAAAAAGGACTCCAATCCCTAGAGTCATTTTTCTTTTTGAAAAAAGGAGGCTCAGATAGTTCGATGACAAATCCGTCTACTAATAAAGAGATAGGTTGAAAGTTTCGCCCATTCCAAGTTCCAAAAATATTTGTGTTTTCTTTGTTTGCGTAAAGGCTTAGGAGATCCTCCGCATTTCGTTTATAGGGGATTTCTAATACTTGGTTTGCTTGGTCAATTAATAATGTTTCATTTCTATGGAGCAGTATTTGTATTTTTTGGATAGCGCAAGGGTATTCTATCAACCAAGGATATTGTCCTAGTGCTTTCGCAAAATGTTTTTGCATGGAGGAGAAATCTAGGAGCATTTTTGGCGCAAGCACATCGGAAGTAAAATTAGTATTATTAATTAAAACTCTGGAGGGCATTAAAGAAGGGTAGTAGTACGTGTCGACTTGGTGCGTCATGCCAACGGGTAGGCTTTTTGAATAGTCCATTTTTCGCCCTACTTTAAATTCTAACTCAAAAACAAAACGTTTATCTTTTTTTAACCAGTACCATGTTTTCCGGAAGGAGAGTTGTTCTTCTTGTCCATAAGAAAGACCTAGTGTTAGGCAAGTTTGAATGGAAGGCTTGGTGGCTAGTATTTCTTTTTTTGTGGTGGATTTGCCCGCAAGGGTGAGCAATTCGGTTTGCATGGAAAAAGAATGTTGATCTAGTTGCGTCAATCCTTTAGTGATGAGATGAAGCTCCCCAATTTCTGAAAGGATATCATCCAACCAATTTTCATTATCTTGGAGGTGTGTATTGCATCGTCGAATCCGTCTCGCCAATCCGCCCAGCTTGTGGTCGACCATTAGTGCGGCGATATTTTCCCAATAGCTGTTATTACCAGTGTCAATATTTCCAAGACCTTGGTTGACTAACTCTTGCAGCCAGTTATTCAAAACATTGGCACCTTGTATCATTAATTTTATGCGAGGGTCAGTGGTTTTTACCACTTCATTTTGCTTCTATGCCCAGGGGAAGGGGCTGCACTTGCTTTCTTTGGAGCTTCTGCTTTAGCTAGTCCTAATATTTTGAGAGTAGATTGGGCGGCATTTTGTTCTGCCCCTTTTTTGCTAAAGTCATCTGCTACACCATATTTTTTACCATCAACGATGACGACAATTTTGAAGCGATCTCTTTTTTGCAATTTATATTTAGAGACCGTTCTAAATTCAATTGACTTAGCATTTTTCTGTGACCATTCGAGGAGTTGGCTTTTGTAGTTGTCGTCGTAGGTTTCCAACTCGTGTATGTCGAGGTATTGGCGCAAGATTTTATTGATGATTAGTTTCTTTCCTTTTTCATAGCCAAGGTCAAAATAGATAGCACCGGCGAGTGCTTCAAAAGCATTACCCAGCATAGACTGAGAAATTTTGGTGTCATTATAGTGCTCCAATAATTCATCTAATCCCATCTTCGCTCCGATGATATTTAAGGAATCTCTCTTGACTATTTTGGAGCGCATTTTGGTCATAAATCCTTCGTCCTTTTCGGGATACTTTAGGAAAAGATATTCCGCTACGATTGCGCTAAGCATGGCATCTCCCAAAAATTCTAGGCGTTCATTATTCCGTAAAGAGTGAGCATTTTGATTGTGAGAAGACTTATGATAGAAAGCTAGTTTGAAGAGATTTAATCTACTCGGTACGAAACCCAATAGCATATAAATTCTCCTAGCCAAAGCTTTTTCTTTGGAAAAGTAAAAATTGTAAACCTTATGAATAAGTCTTAACAAAATTGATTGTTAAATTTTTCTAAAAACGATGGAAGCATTATGTCCACCAAAACCAAAAGTATTATTTAAGACCACATTAACGGGTTTGAATTGTGGTTTATTAAAGGTCAAATTTAATTTTGAATCGATATTTGGGTCGTCCGTAAAGTGGTTGATTGTTGGTGGAATGAAGTCATGTTTAATAGCCAAAATACAAGCAATAGCTTCTACGGCTCCTGCTGCACCAAGCAAGTGACCAGTCATGGACTTGGTGGAGCTGATATTCAGATTGTAGGCGTGGTCACCAAATAAATCCTTAATCGCTTTAGTCTCCGCTATGTCCCCAAGTGGGGTAGAAGTACCATGAACATTGATGTAATCAACTTCTTCTTTTTCTATTTTTGCATCTTCAAGGGCAAATTTCATCACATTTCTAGCGCCTAATCCTTCTGGATGAGGTGCTGTGATGTGGTGTGCATCTGCGGTTGCTGCTCCTCCGATGACTTCTGCATATATTTTGGCTCCTCTAGCTTTGGCATGTTCATATTCTTCAAAAATAAGCGCACCAGCACCTTCGCCTAATACAAAACCATCTCTATCAGCATCAAAAGGTCTAGAGGCGGTTTTGGGGTCGTCATTTCTTTGCGAAAGCGCCTTCATTGCATTAAATCCACCCATACCGGTCTCACAGATAGCGGCTTCAGAACCACCCGTAATCATGACTTTAGCTTTGCCCAAACGAATGAGGTCTAGGCTATTGATCATGGCATGGGAGGCACTTGCGCAAGCGGAAACTGTGGCATAGTTAGGTCCACGGAATCCATATTTAATTGAAATGAGTCCTGCTGCAATATCTGGAATCATTTTAGGTATCATGAAAGGATTATATCTAGGCGTCCCATCACCTTTTGCAAAGTCGATGATGTTTTCTTGTAGGAAAGTTAATCCTCCGATGCCTGCACCCCATATCACACCTGCTCTGTCCAAATCCAATTTCTCTGAATCCAAACCAGCATCTATAAAAGCTTGTTCTGCTGCAACCATTGCGAGTTGTGCAAAGCGATCCATTTTACGGGCTTCTTTTCGGTTTATAAACTCAGTAGGGTCAAAATTTTTCACTTCGCCTGCAAACTGAGTTTTGAACTTAGCCGCATCAAATAAAGTAATAGGAGCTGCTCCACTCACACCATCCAATAGGGCTTTATGGTAGGCCGCTACGGTGTTTCCTATTGGAGTCAAAGCTCCCAATCCTGTAATTACAACTCTTTTCATTAAGTGTAGTTGATGAAGAAAATCAAATATACAGCAGTTAAACGAATTGCCCTATAGATTTCCTATTTTTTTTGCAATAAAAAAAAGAAGATTTTGGAGACTTGCATCGTCACAAAATCATAAAAATGAACAAAAAAACAGCGGGAAAGCAATGCTCACCCGCTGTATAAAACTTACATAAGTTAATTATGTGTTCTTTTCCACGTAAGCGATAGCATCGCCTACTGTTTGGATTTTTTCAGCTTCTTCGTCAGGAATAGAAATATCAAATTCCTTTTCCAATTCCATGATAAGTTCAACTGTATCAAGAGAATCAGCCCCTAAGTCATTTATGAAGTTTGCTTCTGTAGTAACGTCTCCTTCGTCAACCCCTAAACGGTCAACAATCAAAGCACGCACCTTTTCAGTAATGTTAGACATTTTTTCTAATTTTGTGATTAAATTCTAGTGCAAAGAAAAGATAAACGTGCCTTATCACCAAAGGTTTTGACATATTTTTATTTATCACTATGTTAACATATTGTAGTAATTTATTGATTATTAGTAGGTTATACTACAATATAAGCTTTATTAAAATTCAGATTATTTTTTCCGAAAGGTCAAAAAGCGTTTTTTTGAATGGAATATCGGGTATTTATCTCTGAATGAACCGCTATTTAGCTACCTTTGCGGCTTACATTTTACGCAAGTAAATAATCCAAAAACGAATCATGAGAATAGATAGAAAACAGAAGACAAAGATAGTTTCAACACTAGGACCCGCCTCCTCAAATTATAAGACGATAAAAGCACTCGTTGCGGCGGGCGTAGATATTTTTCGATTGAATTTTTCGCACGGTAAGCACGAAGATAAGACCAAAATAATAAAAATCATCCAACGTATAAATGAAGAGAACAATATTTATGTTGGGATATTAGCCGATTTACAAGGCCCAAAACTTCGGGTCGGCGAAATGGAAGGAGAGGGCTTACCGCTGACGCCTGGGATGATATTAACTTTCACGAATACAAAGTGTGTCGGTAATGCGAAGAAAATCTATATGAGCTATGATCGCTTTGCAATGGATGTAGAACCTGGTGATCGGGTACTGCTAGATGATGGCAATATTGTATTGAAAGTTTTGAAAACGAATGGTGTCGATGAGGTCAAGTTGAGTGTCGTTCATGGAATGCTTTTGAAATCCAATAAAGGAGTGAATCTACCGGATACGGAGGTGACACTTCCAGCCCTTACGGAAAAAGATTTGGTGGATTTAAAATATATTTTGACACAGCCGGTGAATTGGATTGCCTTGTCGTTTGTTCGTAAAGCGTCTGATATGGATGCCTTACGGAAATATGTAGACGAAGCTGGCCACCCCGCTAAGTTGATGGCAAAAATAGAAAAACCTCAAGCGGTAAAACGAATCAAAAAGATCATCAAAGCTTCTAATGGCGTTATGATTGCTAGAGGGGATTTAGGGGTGGAAGTGCCAATTGAAAAGCTGCCGAGTATCCAGAAAAAAATCATCAAACATTGTATTCAATGGGCACGGCCTGTTGTAGTGGCGACGCAGATGATGGAATCCATGATTACGAATCCATCCCCTACACGTGCAGAAGTGACCGATGTGGCCAATGCAGTGTTGGATGGTGCTGATGCCTTGATGTTAAGCGGGGAGACGGCTGTCGGTAAATTTCCAGTTCAAGTAATTAAATACATGAATAAGATTATTTTTGAGATGGAGAATTCTCAAGGATATGCTGGATTTAAGCCAAAGCCAATCAAGAAGTCGTCGTTATTCTTTTCAGATGTGATCTGTTTTAATGCGGCTTTGACGGCGAATGATATTGGTGCTGAAGGAGTGGTTGGGGTGACCGTGTCTGGTTATACAGCCTTTAAAGTGTCTAGTTTTAGACCCAAATGTAAAATATTTATCTTCTCCAACCAAAAGCCTTTGTTAGGTACTTTGAGCTTGTGTTGGGGGGTAAAATGTTTTTATTATGATAATCTATCCTCGACTGACGGTACCATTGAAGACACCACAAAGATATTAAAGGAGGAGAAATATTTGAAAGCAGGAGATGCGGTTGTGAATACAGGAAGTATGCCTATCAAAGATATGGGCAAAACCAATATGCTGAAGGTGACTATCGTTAAGTAATAAAAAAAGGAAGTAACCTTAACGGTTACTTCCTTGTGGTACCTCCCAGGCTTGAACTGGGGACACATGGATTTTCAGTCCATTGCTCTACCAACTGAGCTAAGGTACCAGATGCTTTACTTTCAAAGCGGATGCAAAGATAAGCGTATTTTATTAAAGTAAAAGTTTTTCTAAAGTTTTTTTCAGATGATTACAAAAAAATTGGCTTTCCCCTTAGTGCTGCTTACCGTCTTCTTCTTGTATATGACTATGCGAGTGAGTCCAAAGTATAGCCCTTTTATTGCTATTCCATTCCTTTTATTGGTTATGTTATTTATGTTTTCGCCCCAAATAGAGTGGTGGTATGCAAAACGGAATCCGCCAAAAGTCAGCCCAATTTTAGTAAAATACCTCAAAGAACATTTTAAGTTTTTTCAGGAATTGAATGGGGTGGATAAGGATAAGTTTCTGGAGCGTATGACTTTGTTTGATATGGCGCGTGTATTTATTCCTCAGGTGGGGGATAAGGTTCCAATGCCGATTAAGACAATGGTTTGTGCGGAAGGGGTTCGGCTAACTTTTGGTTTGGAAGATTATTTGATGTTGAGTCACGAGCGTATTGTTATATATCCACATCCATTTCCTTCGCCTCAACATCGAGGTATGCATTATTCAGAAACATACCATAAAGACGGTGTGTTGATTTTTGAAAGTTCCAGACTTATTTCCAATTTTACGGGAAGTGCAATTGTTTTTAATAATGCCCTTTATGAATGGGTTTCCGTTTTTAGATACGAACATAAGAATATGCTTTCCCCTGAATTTGTAGAAACAGATTGGAATATCTTTGCAGAAAAATTTAATACACCTAAACAATTTGTGGAGGCTTCTATTGGATTGACTTCCGTAGATATTGTTTCTGTGGCGGCGGTTTTGTATTTGACACACAAGGGGATTTTTCAGGAATATTTCCCTCGTCAATCTGACCGCTTTGCTACTATTTTTAAACAATAATTATTTAAAGGTTTATGTTTTTGAATTGGTAGCCTTGGTCTTGGAAGTAGGCCAAAGTTTGGGGGAGTGCCTTTTCGACACATGCTTTAGTTTTGAGGCTGTCATGTAAGACGATGATAGATCCGGGGACGGCATGTTTTTTCATTCTTGTAAAACAGCCTTCAGAAGAAACGCCTCCATCGAAATCTCCGCACAAAATATCCCACATAACAATCGTGAAATCTTTTTTCAGTGCATGTGCTTGCTCTCTTGTTATTTTTCCGAAAGGAGGCCTAAATAGTTTAGATTGGACCAACTGGCTACACTGCTTGACATTTTTGAGGTAGACTCCTTTGGGCGTTTTCCATCCGTTCAAATGATTGTGCGTATGGTTGCCGACAGAATGGCCTTCCGAAATGATTCTTTCAAAAACAGAGGGATTCTTGTGTACATTCTCTCCCACACAAAAGAAAGTTGCTTTTGCCGAAAAGTCTTTTAGAATATCCAAAACCATAGGGGTTACTTCCGGAATAGGCCCGTCGTCAAATGTAAAATATAGCACTTTTTCGTCTGTCGGGATGTCCCACAGATAATCGCAAAAAAGCTGCTTAGCTACTTTCGGTGTCTTTACTAAATACATGGATGGTTTATGTAGGTTATATAAATGTAAATATTTCGATATTGTTCTAAAGGGAGTAAGTTTATCTTCTTTTATTGGTGGAGAATCTGAAAAAGTTGGGAGAAGATTTGGAAAACCGGTAAAAAGTGACTATATTTGTCAATGTAAAATATGTCAATATGAACACCTTTGGAAAAATGATTTTAACAGCACGTAAAGCCCAAGGTTTGACGCTTGCTTCACTTGGTGGCAAGATGCAGATCGATGCAGCCATTGTCTCTAAAGTAGAACGTGGATTGCGTGTGGCTACTCGGAAGCAAGTAAGCCAGTTTATTTTTGTGCTTGAATTAGCCGAGAAGGAAGCTTTTTCTGCTTGGTTGAGTGATAAGATTCTTTCCCAATTGGCAGATGAAGACTTTGCAATGGATGCTTTGATCGTTGCCGAAAAGCAAATTAAATATTTGCGAAAGCAGCAAGTTGATGCTACCCAGAATCTGCCAGCTGAATTTGAAGATTGGATTATTCAATTGGATCAGCTTGCGCAAAAATGGAAAAAGCAGAAGCCGCTTGAAGGTATCCAATTAGAGAAGTTGCAAGAGTATTTTAATGTGGCTTATACCTATGATAGTAATCGTATCGAAGGGAATACCTTGACCTTGCAAGAGACGCATCTGGTCGTGAATGAGGGATTAACTATCGGCGGTAAATCTATGCGGGAGCATTTGGAAGCGGTGAATCATTATGAGGCTATTGAATATTTGTATGATCTCGTTCAGCGTAAAGTGGTTATTTCCGAAAGGGTGATTAAAGAATTGCATCACCTTGTTTTGAAAGGGATCGATCGGGCGAATGCAGGCGTCTATCGTAGTGTGCCTGTGATCATTAGTGGTAGTGCGCATAAGCCTCCGCAGCCATATATGCTTGCGCCAAAAATGGAGGAGTTGCTTGTCTTTTATAATGCTAATAAAAAAGTCATGCACCCTGTTATTTTGGCTGCCGAGATGCATTTACGTTTGGTGACCATCCATCCTTTTATTGATGGGAATGGTCGGACTTCTCGTTTGTTGATGAACTTAATTCTATTGCAAAATGGATGGACCATCGCGAATCTAAAAGGTGGTCAAGCCGAGCGTTTGGCTTACTATCAAGCTTTAGAAGCTTCGCATGGGGATGAGGATCACGTAGCGTTTTTAGATTTGATATTACAGACCTGTGTTCATTCTTTGGAAGAGCATTTGGCTATGGTTTAGCATATTGCCTACCTGCTTTTTGTGGGTAGGCATTTTTTTTTTTACTGATTGGGCTTGCTAGCGCAAGTTTTTTTTGCCACGAATTTACTGATTGGGCTTGCTAGCGCAAGTTTTTTTTGCCACGAATTTACTGATTGGGCTTGCTTGCGCAAGTTTTTTTTGCCACGAATTCACTAATTGGGCTTGCTAGCGCAAGTTTTTTTTTGCCACGAATTCACTAATTAGGCTTGCTTGCGCAAGTTTTTTTTTGCCACGAATTCACTAATTAGGCTTGCTTGCGCAAGTTTTTTTTTGCCACGAATTCACTAAT
>JAUTBZ010125796.1:0-15110 GCA_032361785.1 Lepetodrilus galriftensis | reverse complement strand
TTTTCTCTCTCTCTCCCTCTCTCTCTCTATTTCTCTCTCTCTCTCCCTCTCTCTCTCCCTCTCTCTCTCTTTCTATCTCTCTCTCTCTCTCTCTCTCTCTCTCTCTCTTTCTCTCTCTCTCTTGGGTTATCGGGTAAAGGTTCAAACACGAGTCTCCTATATTGACTTGTAAGTCGCACAATGCTTTCCTGCCCTAACATCACTCGACCTACTCTACCACAAGAGGAGATGTACATGCACTACTCTAGAGCGAAGGAAACTTGCACGGTATAATCAACATCAACAGAAATGTGTCCAAAGGTCCATGAATGGGAACTTTACACCTTCCACTTGCATATGTACGCGTAAACAATATATAAGAAGTTTAACTCACTTTTTGGGGCGGTATATATTTGTACCTATGTTTTGTATAAAGCACATTTTCCAAGGTTAGTGAATGTGAACACCCTAATTCTTGAAACGTTCATACGAACTTCTTAGCCCAAGAACAGTTCTTAACGATGCTCATAGTATGGCGACAAACTGTTCTTAGGCTAAGAAATTCGTAAGCACGTTTCAAGAATTAGGGCCCCTGTTCACCTGTGCATATATTAAGCAATAGAAAATAACATGACTAGTATTTCTAATATCCATGTCATACTACTAAACGTAGCGTATAACTTATTTGTGTATTGCTCACAAAATACATAGTTCACTTCCGGTTTAATATCTTAGACCTTTTCCAATCTTACTCCACCAGTTCATATGGACGTCACAACATCTATATAATAAACTTCGGACATGTTTTGTCTTGATATGTAACCCTAGTTATCAGGGCACGTATTCTCGAAACTTCGTAAGTCCTAAGAAGTTCGTAAGTACTAATAATATGTTTAACTGTATTTTCTGTTTTAACTTGTTAAGAGATATTTTCTTACTAAGAAGTTCTTATTAGGTAAGAAGTTCCGAGAATACGGACCCAGGTGTACATCGAGATATGCATACATAACAACATAAAATTAATGTACTTATACATTACATGTTATTTTTATTGACTGTATACACTCATTTTAGACTTAGAGAATAAACATCTACTGTTTGGAATTTAGAGGTACGAATCTTGAAGCGATAGCTCTAAATCGAATTGAGCACCGAACGCGTAGCGTCTTCAATTCGATTTAGAAGCTATTATAAATTTATGATCAATGCCTCTACTGTAAATTCCAAACAGTAGATCTCTATTTGCAAGAATCCACAAGTTATCTTTATTTATTCTGCCGATTAGTGCCTCAAAGATTGCGTTCTGCATCCTGTTTATTCATGTAATATAATACCATCATTCTGTTTTTTTATTTTGCATAACTTGAAGACAATAATGTTTTGTATATGAGTGTCCTATGGTATTCATTTACTATAAACAGATCGCGTGATTTTGTTTTCAATTGATAGTTTAACTGGTGACCACGCCAAAAATGCTTCAAATGTTCGTGAAAACAGGCCCAAAGTTCATCAGCGACGCTTAAATAGTGTTTTTAACACAATTATAAATGTCATAGTTTCTGTTTTGCTTTCTATATTTATGCGCTGTGAACTTGGAAGATTTAGACTGGGTCGCTATCCTTTATCCGAAATAGGTGTCTATCTGAAAGTATATATACTAGTATTACATGTAGGTTACACTTTTAACTTGTATATATAACAACATACAAAACAGGTGTATCATGACCATTAGAACATTAAATAGTACATTATTACGGACAAGTAGTTGATTGCTTACAAACACTATAAAAATGGTTAAAGGCACACAATCGATATAATGCCATAGTTTATATGTAAAATGACAAATGCTTATCACTACTATAGAAGCTTACCTAAATGCTTTCAGATACAGAATATAGTGCCCCAATCAAAATATTCCAAGTTCACAGTGGCATGTTTGGTAAAATGGTAATGGTTTCGTAACGTAGAAACTAAAACAGCAACTATGAAACCAATATAGTGGAACTGTTAGAAACACTGCAGCGGGCATACATATTTGCCCAGAGGACATGCACAGTAGAACAATTCAGCAGGAAGAAGGTTAAATTAACACGACTGTATAATAGATAGTAGTAATGACTCCAATACAATCGGTTCGAGCCCCTTTAATATTTAAGCCTGCCTTGGTATGACCATGCTCAACCAGGAAGCAGCTCTTGTGAGACAATGACATCTGACATTGCAGCCGTTCAACGATGTGTTGCCTGTTTGTAAGTAAGTGTTTCCGGTTGAGTGGTCATGTCCTCGGTTCTACTGTGGTAGGGTCGCGGGGATTTGTGGTGGGGGGTGGTGGGGGGTGGTGGGGGGTGGTGGTGTATATCGCTGATTTGGATGATAAATGTATCCGACCATGTGTTGAGTTATATGACAATGCTTAAATTTCTATACAAGTGTTAAGGTATTCAGGGTAGTATATGTGCACCAGTTACGTAAGTGACTTACTAAGATATCAATCCCAAACCGTTAATCTCCAATCGTGAAAGTAACAAAAATATGTTACGAAACGTGAACAGGTATCCCACGAAACGTGAATTTTATTCACGGTTTGCGGTGTTATTATACGTATGATATCATTTCCTTTAGCATTAGTACTATTTAGATTCTGCAACCGTCATGTGTCCGGTTAAGCATTTGCTGCGAATCGTGAATAAGCCCCAAACCGTTAATCTCCAATCGTAAATGTAACAAAAATATGTCACGAAACTTGAACAGGTATCCCACGAAACGTGAATTATATTCACGGTTTGCGGTGTTATAATACGGTTTGCGAATTGATTTAATCAAAATAAATGTTAAAGGGCTTGCTTGCACCCGCAATTAACATTATAAAGTCCAGTTTTAATTGCTACAGTGATTATTTCAATTCGGCAGTCTGGCAGCTGGACTTATATTTCACAATTTGGTGAAACTCGCCGCCGGAGTATTTTCATGACGTCATCTCTCGTAATGTATAACGATCAGAGAAAGCTGAAGTTTGTAGAATAATAAGTTGTCAGTACTATCTTCGGCGAGTTTCCGAAATATGAGGCATTCATTTAGCATTAAAATCGGCTAAAAATATAGTTTGAGCATGATTTGGGCATAATTCTTTTTTTACATAAAGTTCTTGAAATAAGTCTCGAATTGTCCCCCAAAGTCACATAGCATATCTTCTTTTCGCTAACATTAAAAAGTGTTCAGTTATGTGCAATATTGGCCAATCTATGTTTGTTTTGACGTTTCAAATTCACGATTCCCGAGACACGCGTTCACGTTTCGTGGGATATTCTATTCACGTTTCGCAGCAAAAATAGTAACGGTTCGCGGATAATCACGATTCGCAGCAAAATATATTAACGGTTCGGGGCTTATTCAAGATTCGCAGCAAATTCACGATTCGGGTGTTAACAGGAGGTCAAAGGGGCCACCCTAACCCCCCATCAATTTTCCCGATTTAGTTTACTTTTCCGAAGAGTTACATATGCTAAATCAGTTTGTCCGGGGGACATGCCCCCGGAGCCCCATGGCTTACTCGGACGATTATGTTGCAATACCACCCTCCTCAAAACCGTATGTGTGTATGTGGAATTGATTACCATACATCTGTTTTTGTATATTATTTAAACGATATTCGACATTGTTGATAAAATAATATGAACACGTCTTCATATATAAACCCCTCCGCCTGTTATGTATACATTATATTCATTGTGTAACTCATATGCTGTAGTTAAAGGCAATCTAATTAAAATTAGATACGAAAGCTTTTTGAAGTACAAACATGATTTTATGTATGTCAAGTGAATGTACTTTGCAATTATAGCTAAGAACTAGTCCAAAACAACCATAAATATCTGTGATATTATGCCTTTAAAAGGTTTTACATTTTTATGATCAGTTGATTACAAATTGTTACATATACTCAACAAAATTAATTAAGGGTCAGTGGCATTTTTGCACATATACATTTAGCTTTATGTTATTTTTTGCATTGGAGAATTTCTAAACATCTACAGACTCGACATTTTCTATGAACTTGCAGACACATTGGAAGAACAATGGCATCACATTCCTGAAGCTGAACATTGAAATTTGGTTAAAAAAGCCACCCACAAAATTCTGCCGGCCCATAGTTTATTTTGTTGAGTATATATATTACTAGGTGGGATTTATTTCGTGTCATGTTGTGAATTTGACCCGACGTTCCAGATGGTGCACACCTACAAGGCTCTGGACTGGATCATGAAGTCCTTGTCTGACAGCAGCTACAGTCGACTGCCCAAACCTTCTATGCCAGACCCAGAACTGGAAGCCAAGAAACGTTAGTACATGTAGTATAATAGTTGGTCTCTTGAGGTGAACACATAATTAATAATAATAATAATAATAATAATAAAGCATAGCATAGCACAATGTACAACTTGTAATGAAAAAATTAAATAATAATGATAATGATAATAATAATAATAATAATAATATATAATAATAATAACAACAATAATAATAATAAAGCCAAGCATAGCACAATGTACAACTTGTAATGAAAAAATATAATAATAATAATAATGATAATGATAATAATAATGATATATATGTATTTATGAAGCACTGACAACACTAGTACAATACAATGTCTTACATAGCAATAAGAAGAAGAATATGTGAATTTTTATATCTCGCCCTCAACAATTTGTAAGTGTTCCCTGGATGTACTCTGATTTTCCACCTGAAGCTCTACATGGATAATCACTGCATATGGGTTCATACGCATCAACGTTTAAACAACTTACTCGCTCTACATGGATAATTGCAGTTTTAATTATCCCACAAGGCTCTTGCTCACCGTAGACCACCTGTTCTTCCTCCAGGTCAGGAGAAGTTAGAAGAAGAGACGAAAAAAGACCGAGAGCTTGTGACATCACTCAGAGTCCAGAGATTCAAGCACCACTTTGAGTCGCGAATCTCCCCGTATCCAGGCACCAACATTTCCCGGTACCCCGTGCCAGACGATAAAGTAGCTTGGGATGTGAGTAGGCTGTCTTTTTAAAAAATGTACAGGCATGTTTTTTTTTGTGGATTCACAGAAACCTACTTATTTGCTTGTCCAGAGGTTAATACATTTTCCCGGGACAACCTTCAGCCCCCAGATCCTGGGCTTGTTTTCTGCTGAAATCTTAATTGTCTGTTTTCTGCTGAAATCTTAATTGTCTGTTTTCATGCCTGAAATATAATACTTCCTTCACAGCGATTCTAGATTTTGAAGTTTGTTTTTATTCTGATCATTTCAAGTGAAGTCTTTATCATTGTGAGAATTGTTTACTAGCCGAATATTATTGAATAGTTTTGTTCTATTTATCTGCAACTTTATTGGAAAATGGATGGAAATAAATAAAATATTTTACCATTTCCAGACTTCATTCCCCGAGTACACGCCTACCAACCTGACTACTGACGTTGTGTTGGCACAACCACCCTGGGCTGACATAGATCTGATGAAACAGTGAGTATATACTTGTTGTTCCTTATAACTGTTTGTTGAATAATAAAGACCACTGACATTTCACAAGTACTCATTCTGTTGGGGTTTTCGTCAAGAATCTGTGAAAGATTCCCACTGTGACATGTAGCAAGAAATTACTTCTCTTTGTGGTTTATCATAACATTAAATATATATCCCTACATATGGTGTGTTAGATTTGTAATAGCATACAGATACTACCCCTTCCATCTCCAGATGTGCCAACATCTTATTTATTATTGTAGCGTCAGTTCCGCACAAATTCCATATAATGCGCATTGTGCTACAATCATTCTGAGAAATGAGACACACATTTATTGGTGCATATGGGTGAAAGACTACCACAGTGTTGTTAAAATTTAATCAATGATAAATTTAATTTACTTTTTTCAGACCAATCTCCGAGAGGAAAAAGTTATCCTACAACAAATATGACAAGCATTTACATGTCGATCGAACAAGTCACCTCGGCACTTACGAGATCAAAGATCGCATTCCCATGAACCCGCGGGGTCGAACTGGGATCATTGGGCGTGGCAGTCTGGGCAGATGGGGTCCGAACCACGCCGGCGACCCAGTTGTAACTCGGTAAGTGTCGAGTCGACCCACGTACAGGATGTGTGTTAAAGTGTAATACACTCTGAGTTTGTCTATTATGCAATATTTATTGGATCCATGACATGAAAATTCAAAGTGCTCGATCTGGCCCCCAAGATTATGAAAAATGTTTTAGTACAAACCCATGATTTTGTTCACACATCATATATAATTTGAGCTTATTAAATCATACCCAAATGTTTCGAAATCTTGGGGCCAGATGTTTTACCAGCACGTTCAAGTCATTCACACTTCACTTACCAGCCGTACACTGACGGATAGTTAATAAATGTGAGGGTTGTTCCAGATGGAAGCTGGACAAGGATGGCAATAAGATGACCATCAGTGGGAAGCCACTGCTGGAGTTTGTGGTGGTGCAGAGATCTGACAACAAGCTGTGGGCACTGCCCGGGGTACGTCATCTTCCTGAAGCTAGCGTATGCGTAATAACATTGTTAAATTGTCATGGAGGAAACCGATCTGGGGAATATGTTCCCAAAGCTATTTTATGTGTAACGACATGTCACAACATTGTTAACCTGTCCGAGCCAATGGTTCTAGGGTAAAATCCCGCCCTGGTAACCAGGGATAAATGTTTGTGAAATTACTTTTCCGACGCGATATTTATAGGATGTGCCGTCTGTTCCATGGCAATATAGTTATCATCATTGGTCTGTCAGTACTATTCCCGCAGCGATGTTAAACTCCATATTCACTCACTCACTGTAAGTACTATTTGGTGCTCACAGGTTTACTGTAACAGGTTTACTGTAACAGTGATATGGATGAAAGAAAATTGAAACCAGCTCTAAGGCTCAATTTAATACAAAATCAATTAATAAGTACAGTGCTCCCTCGATATAACGCCCTTTGATTCAGATACAACGCAGCGTCCAACATGGACCCCATTTAAAAAAATAAAAATTAAAAATATTTTTTCCCACCAATTATATTCGTTGATATAATACGGGTATTACAACGCGGGTGGCATGTCATGGACCCCAACTTCAGCGTTATATCGAGAGAGCACTGTACCTTGAAGGAATGCACACTGCTGACACTGACCTCGGTCCATCTGTCTGCAGGCTATCTGTGACCCTGGTCAGCGTGTGTGGGAGATTCTGAAGAGAGACTTCACCAAGGAGACGTTGGGATCGCTGATGGACGACGTGGACAAGAGGGAGAAGATTCTGCAAAGCATTGACCAGCTGTCTGAGATAGGACAAGAGGTGAGACTGTGGCAATGTTCTGCGGAATCGCGGAAATCCACTGATATATTTCTTCAGGGGTTTGATTTATTTGCCCTGGACATGGCTCGAGGCCTGCATCAGCTTCGCGCATTATGGAATTTGCTCACGTGAAACCACTTGCCTTCATGAGGCCATAAAGCAAGTGGCTTCTGACGTCATTCCTTAAATAATAATAATACAAATGATAATGCATCCACTTATAATGCTCTATATCCACACGCGAGAGCATACTCAAAGAGCTGCATTATTATTACTCCGGTCAATGAAGTATTTATAAATACGCGGTTCTAATGAATATACTATCGAGTGCAGCCTTGTTTTAACTACCAATATTGCCCAAATTTGGTTTAATTTCTACTAGATCAGTGGGTAGCATGACATATATTAGAAGTTATCGTCTCCTGGCGTTCCCAAGACTAGTCGGTACGTGTCACTACGACGAATATATATCAATCACGGATTCTTCACCTACACCGTATAATTGTGTTAGCGGATCTGCGAGTTTGTTTTGTGTTACCTTCGTAGCTATTGTCTATGGCAATGCGAAAGACGGACATCTATAATAAGCTATATACAGAATTCTGATAAATATGTCACGTGACAAGTCTGACTGTCACTAACTGCACTGTTAAGGTGCATGTAATAACGTATACATATCTTTGTCATATTGAATATGCAATTAATTCGAAGACTTGATTGACCATCTCAATTTGTAGCTTATATTAGCCCACACATTACTCTTGATTACACGCTTATATTAGTAGATATAATGATTGTGTTTTATTACATTTACCTGTAATATGCATACGCTGTAGTTAGATTTCTCTAATAAAATTACAGGTATGCACATGCAAGCTGTCTTACTTCAATAGTTATTGCTCCCAGCCGTTTCTGACAAATACACAAATGTAAGACAACGTATGCAGACAGCTTGCATCCGTTTGGAGGTTACCATGTTAATTAGATCGCACGATAGCAGCTGGTGCTTGTACATCATCAGTGAGATGGGTATGTATACTAGTGACGGCTTCAATCAGCACACCTGGCCACTAGAACAGAATAACCAGGACAATGCATCGTCTGACTTAGGATACCCCTAGCGATGATCTGTTGCTCTTGTTGGTGTACAGTGTAAGTTACTTAACTAGATCTCCATGCAGTTACCTTGTCCAATATAACTGCATAACAGGGACATTGCCCCACGTCTGGCCTGGCATCCCCATAGGGGTCATCTGTTGCTCTTACCAATTACGCTTCTACGGTGTGTATGTCTGAGGTCCATTGCTATGCAAGCACCTCTGACTATTGATATTAGGGCACTGCCTGTTATGTGTGTTTCCCATCACTACTGTATGGTGGCCTGGTGGTAGTTGGTTCCTATTCACCATTACTGCAAACCTGATCTATTGGTTGACGACATGTACTTGCGGTTAGCCATGACCAGGTCAGTTATAGATCACGTGGCCATGACCAGGTCAGTTATAGATCACGTGGCCATGACCAGGTCAGTTATAGATCATGTCGTCATTCATTAATCTGAGTTCATTAATTTAAATCAAGAGCGAATATCCTATTCTCAACTTAGAAAGCAAATATCTGTATAATAATCATAATCTTAGGAGCAATACTGTACAATTAATTTCCCCTCGTTGTTGGATACTGTCTAATTACTGGTAGGTAATATATACTTTACAGACTTGGCTGTTCAGTAGTCCTGCAGGTCACTATATCTAGTAGTATATGGCAACGTTTCTTTTGTTTACTCAGTCCGACATTAGCATGTACATGTATTTTCATACCTCTGCATCTGAATTAGTTCTAATCTGATGCTAGCAGGTTGTTTTGGTTTATGGTGACATTTACTTAGATTTACATAAACAGCTGCATAATTCAACGTACAGCAAAACCATTTAGACGACCGTTCCATATGTATAGTTAAAGCAGATGCACATGTTAATATCAATGACCACTAACTGACGTCCCTGTATAACGTCGAAGAACGACGGACAGTGGTTCTTAACTCGGGGCGCTGAGCTAGTTATTTACCCATATTAAAATTTAGAGCTAATAATCATAATTTACCCGTCGAAACTGGGCGGTGGAAAGGAGTCCCTAGATATGAACGTACATGTACATTATGCAACTCTCCTGCTTTAGCAGATGAGTTTCACTATTTATTTAAATGCGTTGCCTTCTCTGAATTGAATTGACATCGCATGTCGCAAACTGGTCAAGTTTCACATCTGGGTAGTTTAATGGTTTATCAATCCAATTGTCTCATTACATTCAGAACACACACCCGAGGCCTGTTTAGAAGGGCGAGTTTACGCGACGTATCGCATGACGTCACATGTGAAGGATGAAGGTGTGATCCTATGTGCGCAGTGTCTGTCGTTCACTTGTCCTACCACTGTGCAGTGTCTGTCGTTCACTTGTCCTACCAATGTGCAGTGTCTGTCGTTCACTTGTCCTACCACTGTGCAGAGTCAGTAATAGTATATATGCTTGCTTACGTTACAGTGTGCAATAGTACGTTCAGTCAATGGAGAATTAGGAGAACTGTGTTCATGTAATCAAGATTTGAGAAGTATACATGTACAATTCATTGAGAATCTGGAGGACAGTTGACAACTCATGGATAGTCAGTAATATAAGACAGTTTACGATAGAACATCGAGTGCCCGGAATCAGTAGAAACATGTACAAACTATGGATTTACGGTAGAAGTACAATTGTAGAAAATTAGTGTTGAGAGTCGATAGAACATTTTGACGGCCATCGAGAGTGGAAAGGACATAGTATAGTTTGTTAATCAGTTGAATTGGTATACCAGTATAGATCAGCTTTTAGGGTTAGTTCACTGTTTGCAGATGCTGTGTACACATGCCTTGCCTGATCAGACTTCCACACGCTGGTTGTGCTAGCACACTAGAATATCCATGACAAGTTACAGGCCGTCAAGACTCAGTATAGGACTGTTTAGTCTTGCAATAATTGATAGCTCAGAATACCATCAGGTATTCCTGACAATTCACAGTCTAATGAGACTGAAATATGTTCTCTACAAACATAAGTACAAGCCATTCAAAATGTATTGCAACATATATTGACATTATGGCAGGAATAAATTCATCAAATATCCTGAGAACAAGATTAATCTTGCTATTCCTTTCCAAACCCTGCCATTGCACTGAACATGACCTAGGTAGGCTGCGGAATACAATAATTTCCTCGTGGTAACGATATCGTTTGGGGCTTCAAGTTGTCTTTGTGACATCATGCGTAGTTCACATGTATGTTGCATACGGATTTCTGGCTTTAGGAAAGATGATAGAACGTGTTGCTAATGGACACATTGAGCTGGTATTGTGCAATACATAGTGGAGCGGTGCCTCACACCAGGCTATCGTTTCTCGAAGCTCTCAGATCTACTCCGAGACCATAAGGACTCTCGCAGCCGTCTCTAATACATGGGGATCGGGCACTTACGAGAGCGCTATGGTCTCATAGTGGATATTAGAGCTTCGCGAAACGATACCCAGCTAGCCACGGTGTAGTTTGCTATTAGATATCAATTTGACAGTCCCTAGATGCCTGTGATTAGAAGCCACGCGATACAGATTAGGTAATCTTCTGGGATCCAATAGAAATGCCAATAAAAAAATAATATTGCAGTTGAGATCATTTTCTTAGGTGTGAAATGTGTGTTTAACAACCGATAGAATGTTTTCTAAAATAATATTAAGTTGATGTTTACTATACAGTTTTACGATATCTGATTGTAATCAACTGTCACTGGAATTTCAAACATAAGATGCACTTTCACACCTCACAAAGACATTTGTTAGTTATGTTTGACAGTGAACAAAACCTAACTTCTCTAAAATAAAGAGAAATAATTCAATGACAGCATTGTCATACATTTACTGCACATCGGAATCGATAAAAGTAGAATTGAATTCACTATCATAATATGTTTGTTGATTTAATATTCATGTGACAAACTCATCCTAATGAGAAATAGTATCTATAAAAATACAAATAAAGCTATAACTGCATTGCTCTATTATATTGTCCCACTCTATATATTAGCTGTATGAGCAGTCCCAAATACTTCATGTGCAGTCACAAATACTTCATGTGCAGTCACAAATACTTCATGTGCAGTCATACATACTTCATATGCAGTCACAAATACTTCATGTGCAGTCACAAATACTTCATGTGCAGTCACAAATACTTCATGTACAGTCACAATGGCGTCACACTTCAATGCACAGTCATAATATTTAGTCCATGTAATATTACAATTATTTCTGTAAATGTAATGTGTAATGTCACAATGACATCCATTTGTAGTTAAAATGGCTTCCAGGCACATTCAATATGTATTCCGTGTAATCACAATGGCGAATATATGTACAGCCACACTGTTTTTCGAGTACAGTCGCACTGGATTCCGAGTACAGTCACAATGACCTCCAAGCACAGTCACAAAGTAAACACGAGTTAAATGGCAATGTGAAAGGTAATTGATAAACAATGTCATGATAGTTCTTCAAATTATAAAGTGAAATGAGGATCTCATTTGTCTAGTATTCAGAGCAAGTGACACGTTAATTGTAGTTGTTAGAATTTGTCTTGTTAAATTGGATGGAATATTTAGTTTCCTTATTTAAAATGAAGTTCTCCTTCTTGAAATGGAATCGTGTTATTATTAATCAAATTGATATACTCTAGAGGATTCTCAGATGGATTGCATGACTACATTGTATTTCTTGGTCAGAAAACATCGCACAATACTTCTAATCATAACATATATCCTTCTTTCTATAAGTTACTGTTATATTATTTATGGTATATCACATTTATGTCGCATTCAGGTACTTACCGTGGTAAAAGAGCAGCGACACAATGTACACTGTGACTGGGGCCTGTCTAACACGTCATATTGTACATGTTCAGCTAAAACCTATTTACATAAAATAGTGGGATGAAACTGCATAGAGCCCTCAGAGATGTCTATGAATATTGCATAGTTCAAAACCAGATACTTACATTTCAGATAATATAGTTTTGCCTTTACAGTTAATTTCAAAACAAGTCAAATACAGTAGTGAACGGCCAGCATACCGTTCTGACTATGATGCGATATAACACATCTGAATGAAAGTTATAGAAGTTACACTTCTATTGCTTCTTATATTGTCGTCATCTGATGGTATGTGTAACCACATAAATGGGTTTAGATAGTATCTGAGTTTTTCTTTTTTCAATTATTTTCAGTTTGATTTCGTGAGAGTCTGAAGAAGGACTTCCGTGTTATTTTAAGCGATGTGTCGTTTATTTAATCAACAATTTGTAACACGATAACGGCGATCAATACCCATGGATAATCATATTACATGGGGGTGAGTGGTTACATGGGGAAACACGTGCTTAATGTTATGTCATATATCATTGTACAGTTAGTTCCGATAGATATTGTTGAAGAGAGGATTGAATATGCTAACATAACAACAACAATAATAATAATAATAATAATAATTAATAATTAATAATTAATAATTAATAATTAATAATTAATAATAATAATAATAATAATAATAATAATAATGATAATACTAATACGGATGGGTTGTATTCCAGTGCAAGACCATAATAGAACTTCTGCTGCAAAGATTCCTAGTTCAAGTCAGCTCATAAGAAGTTAATTTTCTGATATGATACAGTGCCTGTTCTGTATAGTGTTAAGCATGTTTCATGAAGTGTTATATGAGTCGTAGTTCTCTTCGTCTCCTCATGTCTTAATATATATAAGTGAAATATCATGGACTGGCATTTGTACAAGCAAGTTATCGTGGCTTGTTTTCTCTATATTGTTTTCAGTAATCAAAACAATACTTCCCGGTACAGAATACAGCTAGAACGATGTTCAATAGTCGGCGTTAATTACTCATGAACCTTCCTTCAAATATAATGTGGGACAGCATGTATCCATTGACTTCTTAAACCCGACATGACTGTCTACTTGATGTCAATAGCAAATTAAGTAGTCAGATATCTCAGATTCCTTCAGTATACTGTTGGGAACCCGGATGGACGGAATTCGCCTATTGGTTCCTAATGTTACCAGGGGACACTACTCTGCAAAAGTATCCTTAGACGCTACCAAGTATTACCAGGAAAGGGAAGATAACCAAGATCTCCCTGATACTTCTCCAGTCATCGAGTAGACGCCCGCCCGCCTTTCCCACTCAACAGGAGGCCCTACCTGCTGACAAGGGACTGAAAATGGAGCAACACTTGGCGTTGGGAGTGAGCATGCGCATGCACATACACTCACATCCGGTGGGGAGAGGTCACGGTTTTTGTTGTAGAAGATGATAACAAAATATTGACTATTGATATATTTTACAGAGGATTTGTTTATAGTTTTATATAGTTTTTCCAATTTTTGACTTTGGAAATTAAAAATGTAGATTCTTTATAATTTTTATTAAATATCGTATACAGTCATCCTAGTGAGAAGACAAGTTATACATATTTATTACGTTTCTTCTTTTATGTTTTAAAATGTTACAGGATAGAGAAAAGGTCACGCCACTCAACATACGAGTCCACGTGTACCTCCATGTCTTCGATGATGTGGTCAGTATATGTACATTGGTAAGGATCTACCAAATTAGTCATACACAATCAAATTGTGCGACAACTTTTAATTCCACCCATGTGCTTCATGGCTAGAAATAGCATGTCACATGAATAGTAATGTTCGATTAGGTAGGTTCTAGTATTCTAGCCAATGGTTTCTGTGCTCGTGCGGTGCATTATATACTGTATAGTTAATATACATAGTTCTGCACTCCGTATACAGTAGCACTGTACACAATACATAATTGTATCCAGAAAATGCCCTTTAATCTGGATATTCTACGGTCCTGTGGCTTAAAATAAAATAGTATCTCTCAACACATGCACGCAACGTTCTGAAACGAACTGACTTACAATCATGCCAATGCTTCATGTGTAGAGTTTGTTCCATCCTCTTTTCTAAGTTATGTATTAACCTTCTTTAAATATTTTCATTCAATACGTGAAGCCATTATTCTTGGATTCCATTACCAATTTTGTTTTTTCACACCTTTGCTTGCCATAGTCAGCAATCCATTATTATAATGTTTATAATTCTCCGTTGTTTTTCTTTGATATTCATTTGCCTCGTCGGAGATTTCGCTTAATGGATGCAACTGGCAGTAGTTTTACGATGATGTAGTTGGACTTCTCGAAGCTCTGGGGATACTGTATTAAATGAAGTCAAGTACACGTATGTGTCCGTCTCTGGGAACACCACATTATGTTCTTGGTATAAGCCTATGTGTGGGATATAATTTTGTAGATAAATCCATTACGCGATCATACTTCGTTTATATGACACCTGTTTTAGCATATATTTCACAGCAACGTGCTAATTCAGTTATGAAGAAAATACCCCTTTGTACTCGTTCATCTTTTTTTCATGTAATTGTGCGGCTGCGTGCAAAATGTTTCTTTGACTTATGATGTATAAAAAGTTGTGACATCCTACATATAATTGGTTGTTTTCTAAAACCAGAGCAGACAATCGTGATTAGAACATTGAAACTACGGTCTATTGACTGACTTCGTTAATGTGTGTGTGTGTGTGTGTGTGTGTGTGTGTGTGTGTGTGTGTGTGTGTGTGTGTGTTTAAATGCTTTGACAGTCGC